>OX453248.1:10655771-10923111 GCA_949709985.1 Luffia ferchaultella
ACCATTTTCATGTCAGAGTGTTTTAATTGTTTAACTTAAAAAACATTTTGTGCGGCTACAAAACATGCCAGATTGCTGGAATCCGTAGTAAAACTTGTTAATTTCCTTGATTATGTATTTTTGAAGTACTGTACAATGTCCTAGCCCAGATGCCCATACACTGTGAAACGTTTCCTTTAATGTTAATACATAATTATGTATGTAGACGTTTACATTCAATTAAGTACGTCCCGACAAGGATACATCGATGTCTCTATAATAGGTTGATTGCTAGCCGACTACGTAGTTCTAATGAATAATAACAGATGGCGTTATGTAACAATTATGATCTGAGGCCGCCGTTCGTATTGTGAAATGTTCTATACGGCCTGTCCTGACTTTATGTCTATGTTAGTCACTCAGAAAAAATTAAAAGAGTTTTCCTGGGAGGTGTTAATGCATCCGCCATATACTTAGCCCTGACCTGGCACCTTCAGATTTCCACTTGTTTCGGTCTCGTCAGAATTATTTACACTGTATCAGGTTAACATCAAGAGAGGACTGCTAATAGCGTTTTTTTGATCAGAAATTCCAAATTTCTACAGCAACGGGATCATGTCACTACTTACAAAATGGCAGACAGTCATCGAACAAAATGTCACATATAGTATACTTATTGTAATTAAATGCAAATAAACTTTGAAATAAAAAATGTCTTGAGTTTTCATATAAAATGCGAAGAAACTTTTTCCCCGACCCAATAATAGAGTAGTATTGCAATGCGTTAGCAATGGTAATATTGCGATTCTGTGCACTGCGGCCATCAGTGAATAATACTATTGGAATACTGTGATCAGAAATATTCTTTAACCATTCCAACCATTCTCTCATACCATACAGAATGTAACTCGTCCCGAACATAAATTATAGAATAGAGTAGGCAAAGTCAGTCCTCAACGAAACGCGGGCCTCAACAGAAAGACACAGAGAATAGGAGTACCGAGTACCTTTATTTATATTATGAAATAGTTATATTGTTATGATATTGTTATATTCCATCTTTTTTTCCCATGCCCAACATGTGCCCAACCGATGCCTAATCTTTATATACAAAGCGTTATGGAGCTTGTCTATTCTAGTTATATTATCTCTATGCGTGTAGGAGTGTGTGTAGCTAACAAAAAAAGTGCCGAGTGAGAGGCATCTTGAGTAGTAGTGATTTGTCTTTTTTTAGCGTGCTTATTTTATTTGCATGCCGTACATTAACCCTGCAGTGGTCGCGTGGACTACATTTCGACGCTGTAGGTGAAGACCTCGTATGTCCAAAGTATCGAAACAAAAAAACTCCATCACATAAACGAGCTTATCCCACAGACTGCACAAGATTCACTTAAAAACGTAGTTTTTATGGACACTGCTGGATGGCCTAAAATTAAAATTTTTTAAAACGGATTCGTTACGTACATGCTTCACGAGTTATTCTTTGTAACAAAGCAAAAAAAATCAATTTAAAAACGGACATACGAGGTCTTCACTCTACAACGTAGCGTCGATATTGTAGTCCAATAATATAAAATCACAAATTTCTCTGAAACGGTAAGCGTTAGTCTCATGCTCCGCTAAATACTTTTAAATCAAGGAGAGATGCACTCAGTGCAGTGCAAGCGCAAGACAACCACTAACTTCAGAGGCAACGTCTTGTAAATTGTAATGTAGTGCGCCGCTGTCATGATTATGGAAGAGCGCACAATAAAAACACCCGAAAGTCGTGCACCTGCGTGCTAGAAGTTCATTTGTACGGATATTCGAAGATAATATGTCTTTCTTGGGCAGAAAATATTATAAGTAATTAATTTTTAATTAATAGGTTTATTGTGATATCAATTTGAGCGAATCCTGTGATTTCTATGTCAATTTAGAGAAGTCTTTTATTTTCATTTATTAATTATGACACAGAAGTTGTGTCATAATTAATAAATGAAAAATAAATGTTTGGTGGATTTTATCATGTTGAAAAACTGTACTGATTATAATTTCATAAGTAAAATAAAGAAGTGATACTTAAATTTTTTTTAAATCAACTTAAAAATGGACTACGTATGTAGTCCGTGCGACTACTGCCGTCTCATTTAGATGTGCGACCACCTCTGCAGGGTTAAGTGCATTTTCTTTCTTTGGTTTGAAAATCGTTAGTGTAAAATCTAAACAGGTGACTAAACTTATGTGTTTTTATACTCCTTACGTAATAAATACCACAAATATACTACAATTTTAAAATATACCCGAAACCTCAAAATTTGCGCAAAAAATACTACGGTAGTTTTAAAAATGATTCGTCTGGCGACACTGCAATAAACTATTTAGTGTTGCCATACAAAAAGTTAAAAAAATTCAACCTCGTAAATCACATACGATGTATTTGCTAAAATCCTTTTAAACTAGTGTAGATACGTGGTTATTTTACATTCGTTTTAAACATTTTAAAATCATTTGTGGCACAAAAGAGTTTTTCATGCGATATAGATCAATGTAAAATTAATGTGTTGCCACAAAATAAAATAAAATTCATAAAAATTGTAAATACAAGGTTGTAGAAGAGCGTAGACGGAGTAGAGTAGAAGAGACATAACGACTTCAAAATTGCCGTAAGTTCCATAAAAATTTTCATCCCCTATTTTGCTTTTTTAAGGTTTAATATTCGACGAATCCTGAAACGTATAATTTTTTGTTTCTGACTTTATAGTCAAATAAAAATTTCATGGTTTTAACACTGTAAAAATGACAAAATTCTCTTACAAAGTTTCATACCCTATTTTACTACCTTAAGGGTTGAATTTCCAGAAATTTCTAAACACAACATGTTTAGTTTCAGACCCAAAGCAAAAGCCAACTAATTTTCATTTATTTAACTTCAAAAATGACGGCTTTTCATACGAACTTACACTTCCTACTTTACTTCTTTAGGGGTAAAATATATTATAAATAATTATTTTATTTATTTGTATAGGTAGAACAAAGTTGGCCTAAATTACCTACTTCCCTAATAGTTCTCTATCTGCCAATGCTATATTATTTTATTTTTTATTTAACTATTTTAACCCTTCAATACAGGATTTTTCGTTGTTTGCTTTTTTCTGGTGCAGTACCTATGTACCTACTTAGGTTCCTACCTTTGATTATAATAAATTTCTAGATGGAGAGTTGGCGTCAAACAACATAGATAAAAATATTACCTAACAGTTCCGTACGATTTCCGTACCGGTCTCATAGTGCTAATTTAATTTTGTCATCACAAAATGCGTACTTACCTAAACTATTAAAATCTGCCAAGTGTGATTAGACTCACACACATTTCTTGTAAAAGTGTTTCTTATATGGGAACCCCCTTTAATTTTAAACTTAATTTTATTTTCACCGTTTGCTATTTTATAGGCCATACAGTAGTAGGTACATACTATGTGATTCAAGTGTAAGCCGCTTAAACAATTATTAAAAAACATTGAAACATATAAACCAATACACAGGTACATCAAAAATACAATACAAAAAAATTTATAGTGAAAGAACTCAAAATCTGTTAAGTGTACAGAACTTTAAATAAAGACGTGGCTTAACTCCGTAACAAAGCCAAGATCAAAAAACAATCTGTCACTGTCAGTTGCTGTCAGTGTCAGTCATTGTTACTACTAGTGTGACCGTTTTTGGTGTTTTCAGTACTAAATTTGACATATATGAGGCTCTGCAAGGTCACATTAGTATAATTTTAGTCCATTTAATATTGGTGCAATTTTAATCAATTTAGTACATCTTTAGATTTTTCACGTGACAACACTGTGAAGAACTATAAAGTCAGGAGTTCAGGCTTTTTTTAAAAAGTTCGCTGGCAATCTATCTCTCTTAACAGGAGACTGAATAAATAGATGTCAAATGTATTCTATCCCAAATTCCTACGCCATGCTAAAATTACTGCTAATACTGCTAAATACTCTTGATAGTGGATTTAGTTTAGTGTGGTTTCATCAGTGAGTTCTGTGACGTATGTTTTGACTGGATGGGCTTAACGCAAAATAAACCTCTTTCTTATGAATTGTAAATGTGAACTAAAATAAAAAGTTGAATGGGAACAAAATACATAAATAGTTTTTTTTAATCAAATCATAGTTCTTCAGATACGTCATGTTAAATAAGATCGTAATGTATGGTTGCACATCATTTGAATTTTCACTGGAGATACTAAAGTACAAACAATCGATTTTTTTAAATATTTAAATTAATTTAATTATAATACAAAAAAAAATTTACATTAATCTGCACCAAAACTTATTATTAATTTAAGTATTTTATTAAAAATTGACTATTGATTAAAAAAGGCCGTGCCCATAAACACCTGGTTCAAATGTAGCCATCATCCTTAGGCGGCGGCCTAGAGCGGACATAAAGTTCTTGGCTTTGCATCATCAAGCATCAAGCATCAAGCATCAAGGCCCTCCCGTTTCAACCGCAAACGGAACAAAATCATAAGTGGCTTCTAATGAGGTATATTTTTGGTCTTTTCGCCGTGCCGCGTTCTTTGCGGCCGCGCCTAGGGCTCGTATGGTTGCATTTAAATATGAGGGAGCAAAAGTGCACACGCATGTCGCATCCCACACCAAGAAGCGACCCTTACACCACAATTAATTTACCAATAAATTTTATTATTCAAAAGTGTGTTTTATTCACAATATTCCAATACGTGATGAAAAACTTAGTAAAATTCTGGTATTATTAAATCTTTTTTTAGTATTTTTAATACTGGTGACACAATTTATTGGTATATTACTAAATTTTAAAACGGTCACACTGCTTACTGCTGCAGTGTGCACTGTGCACTGTCACACACTTAAGTCACACACTGCAACACACACACTGTCATGCAGGCACTGTCAGTGACTGTCACAGCACAGTTGACTGTCAGGTCAACGCCCAACGGACGGATATTAGCTTCATAACTCTGAATGTTTTTATTTTACCACTAATACAAATATTGTTGTTCTCTCTTTTAAATTAAACTATGGCTTCTCATTTAAGCACTAAAGACCGCTTGTTGAGCCTTATAGATGATATCGAATTGATTGCAAAGTAAGATGAAATTCTTATTAATTTATGACTTGACTTGGTTTTTCTGTCAATAATTGTCATTTTCACAGGGAGATGATAGAAGTATCAATAGCACCCAAACCACAAAAACTATCAGCAGCTGACCACGCACAACTCACAGATTTACTGTTATCCAAAGATGCTGAATTGAAGAAAACTTTAGAACTAGCAGATGAACAGGCAAAAATACAACAAAAAATGAATGAATTAAAAGCTGAAGTAGACAGTAAAGTATGTTTTTTAATGGTAGTACTAAACAAGGTTATTAAACGATTAGTTATAATGTGAACTATTTGTAGGACCAAGACATTCATCACTTACAAAGACAGTTAAAAGATGCAGAACAGATTCTTGCAACATCACTTTATCAGGCTCGACAGAAACTCGCCTCAATAGTCAAATCAAGGAAGAGACCTGTCCCATCAGAAGATTTAATAAAGTTTGCTCACAGGTAATTCAGTTATTGCTTAAAACGGGTTGGCTTTCCAAAACTACCACCCTAAGGGTATTAATAATAAGAAAGACGAGAGCGAGGTGAAAAAAATAAACCCACTTTTAGAATTTTTAGAAATGCGGAAATACGAAAAAAGGCGAAATTAAAAATGAGTAATACATACCTGCTACTAAGACATTTTTGATAACTTTCAAACTCAAAACACTTGAAACTAACACTAAATGGCCAGCCACTCTTCTAATAAGTCTCAACTATTTAGATTTAGTACATAAAAGAATGTTTAAAAGAAATTTGGTTAAGGTAGGTTGCTTTCCCGCCATTTCTCAATCAATAGGTAGGTTCGGTTTAAAAAAATATACAATAAAACCGAATATATGGGCACTCCGACTACTGTTCCAACAATTGATGGTCCGAATCCACTAGGAACATAAAAAACGCGCGAGGCGAGCGAGCGAAGCGAGCGTGCCGCGGCAACAACCGCCGAGCGCCATGCAAATCAAATTTTCAATTGTTACTAAAGGTAGGTTAGGAAATTCTAAACATATTTTCTATTTTCAATTTATTTTAATGTTGAAGTCTATTCCCTCCTTCAATAGTCGATCCTTTGATTATGTCAATACAAGGAGCAAATTCATGTCTGTAGTAACGGGTATGTAGTTTTCAGTTTTTATTTTTGGTTTTTTTCACATTTCCGCATTCCTGAAAATTCTGAAAGTTGGTTTTCTGTCTTCGTCCTTCCATCCCCTAAATTATTATTAACATGTCTAGGGTGATAGTTTTGGAAAGCCGTACCCTTAAAACTATAAATCTATTATGTAACTATGTTTATGAGTTAATTTTCTGTTACAGGTTAAAGTTAAGTCAATTTTTTTATAACTGCGTATTCTGCTCTTCTTATTTTGTCTCACTTTTGACTATATTTAGAATAATTTACTAGGTATATTCATTATTTATTACAAACAGCATCACACTATAACTTGTGGTTTAAATTAATTGACAATCAATGACCTCTAAGTAAGGTATTCATATAATTCAGGTTCAGTTTGAGGTTTTTTTTTCAAAATGGCGTATGTGGATCTTAGTAGCTTCTGATGGCATTTAAAAAAAAACCCACAATGATTGGCAATGTTGAAATTTTTATTATTTTAGGATAAAAATCGCTTTTAGCATCAAAATTGAAATCACATGTTTATATTAACAGTTACCGATAACAACCTAGAATAATAATTAAACTCGACATTAGCGAAATTGATTCATACAGAAAAAACGATAATTATGAAGAAGCTTCAGTTTTAAATGCAAAACCGTAGCCAAATTATTTTCAAGAGTGAAGTTGTAGGTTTTTCATGATCTAATAAAAATTGAAATTTTTACGTACCCCATGTATGTGCTTCCAGGATAAGTGCTTCGAATGCTGTCAGTGCACCTTTATCATGGCAACCTGGTGATCCACGAAGACCGTACCCTACAGATCTTGAAATGCGTCTGGGTATGATTGGAAGGATGTGTGACCTTCCTTTAAATGGACACACCCCCTCCACTCTTAATGACTTACACCGAATCACAACTGGCGGAGGTAAACCCCTTACTAATTCATATTATAAGTTCAAAGAAACTATTAAATAAGCTTTCATGCATCGACTGCATGCAACACTCTGCCTACATTATGACTAATAGGTCGTTAGTAGTATCTTTGTTTGACTTATTGATGGTTTATAATAGAATCGTTTGGTCATATTATTGACCTATAGCTGGGAAATTTCATTTTAATACTTGCATAATTTTTTTATTTGTTTATTTTTAATTAATAATAATAATAATATCTGGGCAATCCCACACAAAGCCATCTAGTCCCAAAGTAAGCAAGTATTATGCTTGTATTATGGGGTACTAGACAACTGATATATATAATTAAATATTCTTTTTTTATATAATATATGCATATATAGATAACTTTTACACCCAGATTTGAAACAAATAGACATGTTCATGCACACGAATATTTATCCCGGGTGGAGATCGAACCCGTGACCCTCGGCTCCACAGTTAGGGTCTGTAACCACTCGGCCAACCGGTCAGTCGAACTATAATTAAAACCGACTATAAATATTAGTTTCATGATCGTGAAATGTTAACTACAATTTATCCATGACTTACATTGTTATTAAATGAGCATTACAAATATGTAAAATATGATTGTATGATCTACCATATCATTATTAATGACTGAATTGGCGAGTTTTGTTATTAATTCTTAAATAATGAACGTGAGTGATGTCGGTATAGAAATCATTAAACTGAAACTTTTTGATATAGATACAAGTTGTAAAATTGACTTAAAACTACAAAATATGTTTTTCTTCTAGTTGATTATTTTATTTTGCAGGTACCTACAGTAATACAGTTAAATGTAACCAGTGCTTGCCAAAATGTTTTAATTTCACTATGAAACAAGACTATTCTTGTTCACTCATGGACTTTCAAACAATGATATATATATCTAGTTTTCGAAAACTGTGCTGTGAAAAGTGAGCTAATTGACCTAGTTCAAACCTTAAATGACCCTTAATATTAGATAATGTAATCACTTGTGTTCATGGCTATTGACCATCTCTTTTCTATTGTTATGGATATCCCTTACATCCCTGGCTCACTGTCTCCTTACTATATCATTCTTGTTGGTTCTTCCCTTAAGAGTATGAATGGACTAGAAGCCCTCTTCTGCATTTACCATCTAACCACTCATACTCTAGCTAGCTAGTGCTAGAGTTTTCGGTCGAGTTTCAGTGCGCAAGGTCCCCGCGCGCCAGTATGCACCCCTGTGAAATCCCCGCGTGCCAGGCTTCAACCCCGCAAAATTGCGTAATGTCACTTCGATACTGTGAATTGACATTTATGTCTAAAATCTTTGCCAAATAAGATCAGAGTTGTTTTATTTTTCAAAGAAAAACATCAAAGTGAAAGTAGATTAAAACTAAACTAATATAGTGCTGTCTAGGGTCAGATCTTGACATGTAAACTGATAAACTCTCACATGAATTTGTTGATTGCATTGTTAGTCGTATTTTGCAGAAATTATTATAAACTGTTATATATTAATATTAATAATAAATAATAATTAATATTCTCTATTTCTCGTTTATAGATATGACGTAGGTGTATAGTTCAGAACAATTAGTTGCTCAGATAGTATTTTATAAAAGAAATGATTCCCCTGATTTTTACTGTGTTGAATTTTAATTAAAAAGAAATTAAATATAACGATTTTTTTACAGTTAAGAGCGCCACACAAATACCTGTACTATGAATTTATTAAATATGTCTTATTTTGAGAAGTATATTTGAGTTGCTCAGTTGAAACACTATTTCATTAATGTTTTCAAAACCATGTTAAGCAAATATGCTTTTGAAAATATTTTTGTAATGTTCAAGTTTACTTTCAATTGTTTTTAGTTTTGTAGTTTGGACCCCTCTTCTGCTGAGTGACTCATTCATGCTTAATTTGGATTAAAAATTCAGAAACTTCAATAATATTGATCCCAATACTTTGTGGATATCGGGTAAATCTGAGCTCAAGTTTGACCAAACATATCTACAGTATGTGCAACCAATCTGTGCGGCTCTCAAATTAGTCATAAAACCGTCGCAGTAATACAATTTCATGGACGCGTTGTGAATTTCAAGTTATTACTATCGCATCCTTTATCCAGTCAGTCGGATAAGGTAGCGATAGCCGACAGTCAAGGTCGTGTGGTTTTGAAGAGAGCTCTTAATCATTGAGTTTGCATATTAAGCTTATGCCTTGAGGGGCATGAAAGGTTAGTGACAGAACAAGTTTAGTGGTCATTCACCACTGAGGATAAAATGCTTGAGCGCCATAATGTAATTGGGAAAAAAACCTATAGTCATTTTTTGTTTTTTTTAAAGATTGGTCCCTACCTTTTTTTACATATTTAAATAAATCAATAATTACTTGTATTAGGGTCACTATAGACTTCCAGTTATGTTGTATATATTCAACTACAAAAACAACTAAAAACAGACAAAGTTGTCTGTATGTTCTTTCTATTACTCATTTGTGTATGTTATTTTGCATATTTGGTCTGTGGGGGAGTCACCTCAATATAAAATACATTTTAAAAATAGTCCAAATAAAGTGAGGTATACTGTTACAAAAGTGTTAGGAAAGGCCACCAGATATCTTAATGAGGTGATAGCGGAAGTCATTTGATTGTTTTGGACTATATAATATGCTATTAATTCAACGCGACTCGAAGATATTTGCGAAATTTGGTATTCTAGCCCAAGAGTTTAAGTCGAAAAGTAAAATTAAATTTAAGTAATTATAAATTAACCGATCAATAAATAATTTTCCATACTTAAATTTTTACCTTTTAGCATGCCGCCTGTTCAATATTTCAATGTACAATATTGGTCGCATTCTACTATTTTTCCACTTATAAGCTTTATAAGTATGCAGGTCAGGTCCAGAGACATTGCGGGCTACATTAAACTCCATTTAGGACTCGTTTCTGTTTTATAAGCTTTTATAACAATTTTATAATAATAATAATCACTATTATTATTGATTATATATCGTGATAATTATATATATACATATATATCTACTTTGATTTATTGGTTTTTTTCTTATTCAGTTCCAGCATCAGCGGCGAACCAGTTCACTTGGCATCCTAGCGGTGAACTGCACATGTCGGTGGGAGGTGGGGGCGGTTCTGTGCCCTTAGACTCTCGCCAAGGAAAGGATGCTCCACAAGAGGATGTGGAAGTCATGTCCACCGACTCCAGTTCCAGTTCCAGTAGTGATTCACAGTGAATGAAATATAGATCTATATAGATTCTTATAGAGAACTATGGACAGTGTAATGAAGTATACTGTAATGTTCAAAAATATTAGTAATAAATATATTAAAATAAATCTTATATATTAAAGCTCAAAGTTCTCTTTTTTTAACATCGAATATTGCAGAGATGGCAGAGCGGAAAAATTAGGTTTTGGGTACAGGAGGTATACGCGTCTGGTATGTGCGGCTCTGAACTTAATTTCAGAAACGTCGCAGTAACATAAATTTAGGTGCGACGCAGGGGTGAAATAAGACGGCCGAGGGAAGACAATTGTTTTGAGGTTGAAATGAGATGAGTAAGAGTAGTGAGTTTGTATGATGAAGCGCCGACTAGCGCAACTTTAGTTTAACTGGCTTCGTT
The DNA here is from genome assembly GCA_949709985.1 of Luffia ferchaultella. Classification (NCBI taxonomy): domain Eukaryota; kingdom Metazoa; phylum Arthropoda; class Insecta; order Lepidoptera; family Psychidae; genus Luffia; species Luffia ferchaultella. The sequence goes on from OX453248.1 coordinate 10,666,567, forward strand.
TGTATTCAATTTTTCGACTTCTAGATATATACGTGCGAAATTCTGTATACACTTTGATTCTGATGATTTAGGTTTTTTTTTCTGTCTGGTACTTTGTCGTTTTGTCAAATGAAAAACAATATTTTCAGTATTGTGGTAAATTAAATATGGCGGACGCCTAAAAATGACGGATTAGTTTTTCCTGTACAATTCTTTTGACATGGGTATCAGTCTATTATAAGGGTTTGACGAGTGAAATATGATTAGCCACACGATGTTATTCTAAATCTAATATATTGGATAAGCTATTTCTTCATTAACCCATTAACAAGCCACAGTCATGAAATCATTGTAAATCTAATATGGCGGATGGTCAAAGATGTTGATCTATTTCTTCATAACCCCCTTGACGTGAGTCGGGTTTGAATGAAAGGTTTCGACGTGTAGAATACAATAAGCTGTTCGACATCGCCTTAAATCAATGTGGCGGGTCACCAACGCTCAAAGATATGGGCTTGAAATGTTGTAGATATACATAATATAAACTATGATCTTTTATGACCCTAGTCCACAGCAAGTATTACGTTAAGTTTTGTTTCCCCAAGTAGATACGGGCGAGTAGACGTCGGCACGGCGGTTACAGATCATGCCAAAGTTCTTGTTCTCGCTGAATTTGACGCAAGTGCGGGTCATCGTCATCATCATCAGCCCATTTTTACCCCACTGCAGGGGCTTAGGCCTCCCCCAGGGTGAGGAGGGGGGCTTGGAGCTTAAGTCCACCACGCTGCTCCACTGCGCCCTCCGAAGCACGGCGTCAGTGATTTGTGTACTTAAGTCAGAAAAACTCATTGGTACACGCCCGGATTCGAACCATGGTCCTATGGGGCCTTATACATTTGAGACAGGTTCGTTGCGCTCTGGGCTATCACGACTAGCGCGGGTAAGTTCTTCGAATATATAGAAAGGGAATACGTAAATACTCGTGTATACTTCGTAGTGACCAGTAGTGACCTAGATAAATAGCTGGTTCAATAATATACAGTAGCAGTATATGCATGCAGAGTTATGGGCACGGACATGGTGTGGACTAATCGTGTATAGATCGGAACTAGCGCGGTGAACTCTCGGCTTCAATCTATATACACGAAGCAACCTCGGCATTTTGATTTGTTGACCTCTCTTTCTATTTCATAATAAGCCATATCCGTATCTGCTTATCTATACTAATATTATAAAGCTGAAGAGTTTGTTTGTTTGTTTGTTTGTTTGAACGCGCATATTCAGGAACTACTGGTTGGAATTGAAATTTTTTTTTGCGTTATATAGTTTTTTTATTAGGGAGGCTATAGGCTATATATATAAAATAATACTATCTGTCTGTCTGTCTATTTGAGCAAATCTCCATAACGGCTTAACGGATTTTGATGAAACTTTACAGATATGGAAAAGAAGTGGTCAAAAGTGACATCCATTACTTTTTGTATGTCTGTATGTACGTCCATCTGTCTATTCGAGGTAATCTCCAAAACGGCTAAACCGATTTTAATGAAATTTTACGGGTATGAAAAGGAGGTGGTCAAAAGTGACATACGTTAATTTTTGTCCGTCTGTCTGTCGTTTGTCCTCACTGATCTATCAGCATAGATAAATCCGAAACTACTAAGTCTAGGGAGCCGAAATTTGAAACAGTGGTTTATTTTATAACGTGAGTATACATTTTTTAAGAAAGGAATATTTGGAAATTTCAAATTTAAGGAGGAAGGGATGGAAGGGCTTTGTATGAGTCTTTGTTCTTTAAAGTTAGAAACATAAAAATTTTAACATAAATAAATAATGATGTCTTTCAGGTTTTTTGGATTTCCACATTTTAAGGGTGGGAAACGGGAGGTGAAAAGTATGGGAGTATCGGTTTTCCTAAAGGAGTGGGGAGAATGAAGATTGAAAGTTTGAATGGGTGTACTCAATATGAGTTTCAGCAAAAAGTATGTATAAACCATTTCGAAAGTTAATACTACCTAAAACAGGAATGTGTAGTCTACGCAAGCGAAGCTGCGGGCGGTCGCTAGTCTAATATAAGGGTGGCATGATGTTTCAGCATGTGCCATGTTTTTGATTAGTGGTTTTTCTATGGGTTTTTCGTTGTTTCTGCATAATTATTAAATAGTGGCATTACAATACTTACCTAATCTAAATGTGAAAACTGTCTTCGGTAATCACCAAAGACAGTAGTTTTACAACAGTTTTTGTGCAGCAGGTGAATGTGGTGAATTCAAACAACAATTCTCATCAAGGCGTTGATAAACTTTTGCAGAACTGACAATTAAATACATTTAAAATAATCCAAGTAGGAAGGACTTGTTACATTTAAATGTAATTAAATCAAATCCAGATGCTCGACGTAAGAAGTTTGATACGAGACTATAACATATAGAAGTGTAGACATATATGCTCTGATACCGCAGGTAAGTTGAGGTAAAGGCATAGTGTATGTCGCAAACCAACGGTTACCGAGAAAAACATGTTAATTTTTTTAAACTTTTTGTTCAGCGGTAAACTTTACACGCTCTATAAGTTCGGACTACGTTCAGCCGAATATCCCGTATCGATATTTTACACCCAGTCATGGAACAGACAGATAGTTCATGCACACAAATATTTGTTCCGGGAGAGAATCGAAAATTGGAAAAATATTCTCGTTGAGTGTGTAAGAAATTTCGCAAAAATCGACTTTTGTACATGGTTACGAAATAATTATTTAAAAAAGTACTTTTAAATATTCTTGTTTAATAACCAGTCATGAAAAAGAGATAAAGACTAATTTTTTTTATAACTGGCTATGAAAAATATCTAGATCAAAAACCCTTAACCATCCTTTAACTTATATCTCTATGATATAGATGGACTAAAAGTGAGTACCTACACTGTTTTAGGTTTGGTCACAGGGTTCTGCAGGTCTGATGTTCCGCACAGAATGCCAAAGCTATTTTACTAGTGTATACTCGGGTTCGAAGACAAAACAGCTGACAAAGACCTTCCGGGGACACCCGCGCCACCGTCGTCACACCCGCTACACTTGTCTTCACTTTCAATACATAGTTCAAACTGAGAATACATAGGCACTACAGATGCTCTATTATACCTATTTAATACTTAATAACAATCAATAACCATACGCTTCTGTCAATTTTGTTCCTTTAGGAAATACTGCGATTGAAACCCAATGCAAACTTTTGAAACCACTGAAATCCTATTATGTGTCTTTGTTAACATGCCAACCGTTACTATGGTAATAAATGCTTTGAATTGTCTAATGTATCAGAATAAACGCGTTTAAAACATATTATAGAAACAATTTTAGGAATACGTATTTGCTATTATACCATAAGATTACCTTTGATAACAATTTAATAAAATGGCAGAAAGAGTTGCGGCATCGGCTGAGGACACGCTAGTACGGTACGACAATCCAGTCTTGGTAACCAAACACAAGGAGAAAGCGGTGAGTGGTGTGAATATTGTTGTGAAAACTGCTAAGAAAAGTTTATAATTTTAAATACATTTAACTGACCAATTGGCCGAGTGGTTAGAAACCCTAACTGCGGAGTCAAGGGTCGCTGGTTTGATTCCCGACCAGGACAAATATTTGTGTATATGAACATATCTATTGGGTTGGCTTTCCAAAACTACCGCCCCAAGGGTATTAATAATAAGAAAGAAGGGAGCAAGGTGAAAAGAATAAACCCATTTTTAGAATTTTCAGAAATGCGAAAATACGAAAAAAGGCGAAATTAAAAATGAGTAATACATACCTGCTACTAAGACATTTTTGATAACCCTTAAACTCAAAACACTTGAAACGAATACTAAATGGCCAGCCATACTTCAAATAAGTCTCAACTATTTAGATTTAGTACCTACATAAAAGAACGTTTAAAAAAATTCGGTTAAGGTATGTTGCTTTCCCGCCATTTCGTAGGTTACCGTAGGTAAGTTAGATTAGTTGGTAGCGCTTTACAACATAGCCCGTTGAAAAATTGAGAAATATGCATTTAGGGGGACGGAGGAAGGAAGAAGAAACTCCAATCATTAGTTTTTTTTGACAGAAAATGCATAAAAATTAAAAAAAAAGAATTTAAAATACGTATTTACAACACAGGTTTTCCGCTATTCTTTAACTTATAACACTTAAAATTACGTAGTACGTAAATTACTAAACACAAAATTAATATTATTATAAACTAAATTCCCAACTAACATAAGGGTTTTAAAAATAATCTAAATAAAAGAATCTAAAACGTAATTACACTGTAATAGTCACGCACGATATATCCAGATAAATCCACTTTACCACCAAAATGAACCAAAATCATCTCCATTACCATGAAAAAATTGATTGAGACTGATTGATTTAATTGAACGAATCATACTGCCACTACCTTGACAAACGAAGTAAAAATCAAGTTATCAACCATATCTATATTAAAAAAAAAAAAAATACCAATAGGAACCTAAAAATACACCAACAAATAACAAAAGTAAACCAAATTATTAAATATTTAAATACGTAACTTTAGTAATGGGTGAAAATTCGATTTGCGTGGCGCTCGGCGGCCGCTGCCGCGGCACGCTCGCTTCGCTCGCTCGCCTCGCGCGTTTTTTATGTTCCTAATGGCATTAAATAGTAGTCGAAGTGTCCTTATATTCGGTTGTTATTGTATTTTCATTTTATTTTATTCGGGTTTTAGGAGTTATATTAAATGTTTTTTTTGCCAAGTTGTTCTTTAATAAAAATAACTACCTATTTTTTCTCCAAGAAATGTATTATATTAATATTACTCTCTCAATTGTCTCAATAATTCCTTTTTATCATTATTATTACTTAATTAAGGTGCTTTGGGTTTATAGAAATATTCCCAGTGTCGAGTGTTTAGCTAATGTATTTTACTTAAGCTAATTTTTCTTGTTATTTTTATTCGTTTGAAAAAATTTGGTAGCAATGAAATTTTTTACAAAACAACTTACATTTTATTTTAACTAGTAGGAAATAAAACACCAATATCTAGGAGATTTTTTACAAAGGAGTGATGGTTATTACAGAAACAAGACAAATATGTGGTTTAAGTTCCCCATTCGCAGTAATTAACAAAAATTTTAATCTCAATCAATCGATTGATTGAATTCTAGATTTGTGAAAATAAAAACGATAAACTATTCAATCTACTTAAATATCAATCAACTGTCAAGTAACATTAAACTTGAATGCAAAAATGGCTTCTAAAACCATTATATTAATGTAATTTTACGTAGTAAATACAAACAAATTTCTATTTCTTAAACTGGAATAAAAGTGTTTCCTTGAATCCATATTTTTACAGTGTGTTTCTAATTACCTAAACTATACAATTACTATACAAGATGGATTATATGAACCAGGCTATGTTGGAAAGCCGACCCGATTAGTTTAAAAAAATATACAATAAAACCGAATATATGGGCACTCAGACTAGTGTTTCAACAATCGATGGTTCCAACCCACTAGGAACATAAAAAACGACATGCAAATCGAATTTTCAATTGTAACTAAAGTTAGGTTAGGAAATTCTTAACGTATTTACTTTTTTCAATTTATTTTAATGTTAAGTCTATTCCCTTCGTTAATAGTCGATCCTTTGATTATGTCAACACAAAGAGCAAATTCATGTCGGTGGTAACGAGTGCGTAGTTTTCAGTTTTTATTTTTGGTTTTTTTTACATTTCCGCATTCCTGAGAATTCTGAAAGTTGGTTTTCTGTCTACGTCCTTCCACCCCCTAAATTATTATTAACACATCTAGGGTGGTAGTTTTGGAAAGCCGTACCTATCTATTTGTTCCGTGAAAGTAAAGAAAAAGTAGGTATCTTTATATGTCTAAGAACATTTAAGTAAGTATACCAGTTGTCTAGTACCCCATAATACAAGCATAATACTTGTTTACTTTGAGACTAGATGGCGCCATGTAGGATGTCCCAGTCATTATTATTATTTGACAATAGAGAAAAAGGTAGAACATGGTGTTAGAGATTTTTTTTTCCATAGGCCCCGGCACCGATCGCCACAGTGTCGCCATGCATGCCCGTCGAGGCCAAACGGGAGACCGAAGAGATCCTCAACAGCATCTTACCACCCAAGGAGTGGGAGGAGGGCGGGCAGATTTGGACGCAGAAGGTTTACTTACGTAATAAACGATAGGATTCGTAACGTAACTTGTTATTAACCATGAAAATTATCTGTCAGGTCGGGACACGGTAAAATAAGTTTGGAATAACGATAAGAAAGGCTTGGGCCATAGATGTTCATAAATTACTAATTGCTAAAACTTGTAATTTGTTTATGTTTTGAAGGACAAGAGAGGGCAAAGAATGAAAGTGAGAAAAAGCTGATCAAGTGCGAGTCGGACTCGCTCGAATTGGGGCTTCTTGTAAATTATCGCAATATGTACTCAGTTTTTTTTTTAATCTGACCCAAATATTTATTTGACTCCTTCGTATATGTAGGGTACCAATAATTAAAAACTGGAATTAATTACCTATACAAATAACTAATATTAAATAAATAACTAGAAACTTAAAACTGACCCTAACAAAAAAGCCCACCTCGCGACTCTTCCCGCCCAAAAGTGCTCATTTTTCTCTTTGCGAATGTTTTCCGCGAGAATTTAAAGACTCGTAATATTTTCGTTTAGGTTTTCCATTAACTATTAGTGAGGCTCTCTTTTTCGTGTTTACTTTTCATTTTAGGCTCACAAATTTCGTTGTTAGGGCTAAATATTTGTATATTTTCTTTAAAGTCTTTTGTAATATACCTACCTACATTTTTAAATTAAAAAATATATAAATATTTGTCATAACCAGCCTTATCATCTGAAATCTCACATGACGCATGTGACAATTTTTTTTTGTTAAATTTTATAATTTGTCCCCGAATATAATTAGTTTATTGTTTGATTTTACTTTAGAATATAAGTGAGCTCTTATAGCCTTAGTTTTTTAAAATTTTAAGCTGAGTAGTTTCGGAGATAAGGAAGCCATCTTATTTGACGCGTTACAGAAGCATTTGATAAAGTTTCTTTTAATTCGAATCCCCAGGTCGGGTCAGTATTTATATGATAAATATTGATACTGGTACCGGGTCTTGGTTGTTATATGTATGTGGTGTCTTCGCTTAGTACCCAAAATATAAGCTAATGCTTCTCTAATTTGCTTTCCAAAATGATAATTCATCTATCACTTAGATTTTCCTGTAAACAGAAGGACAGCAGACACCAGTGATACTACGAAGGTTCCGTTTTTTCATGTTCGGATGTACATACACATAGGATGTACAGAACCCAGAAAAAAGTGGAATAATAAATGTTACAGCCACGTTAGCTTAGATTCAGCGGCTTTTTAATCAGCCCAATTTGATCACATCACGCCACGTCACGACCGATCACTTGTAAATGTGATTCAAAATCCGAATGACTATGAAAATATATGGATATAGGCGTGATGGCGACTGATTATATAGGAGCCGCTGACTAAACTTGAACAAATGTAGCTGTAGCCAAACAAGTAAAACTTTAATTATGAAACAAAAACTGGCTTGGAAGTAATAATAAAAATGAGCTAAAATGATTTGTTTTAGATCAGAAATATAGTGTAGAGCTGCAAGTAATTTTTGGAAACATAATTAGGTACAGAGTTATGTATATTATCTACACAAATAAAAAAGAGGACGAAACTACCTCCACAGTAATAAGATCGTAATAGGTATAAGAAAATCAGCGCACGTTTTTCGACAAGTACATAATGTCTACTACATATAAATTATGTCTTATGTTTTGTGCAAGTCAAGGAATGGCAATTGTGATAATATTCTTGACAACATTCATATAATTTTTGAGGAACAGTTAACAATACGGGCAGGTAGGCGCGATATTTATCATGACTTTTAAACTTAACCATTTAGATCTCGTCGACGCCTGCGACGCGACTGGACGTGATAAACTTACAAGAGATGCTAGACACGCGGCTTCAGCAGCGGCAGGCGCGCGAAACCGGCATCTGCCCCGTGCGCAGGCAACTGTACACGCAGTGCTTCGACGAACTCATCAGACAGGTATCTACGCTCCCACCTAGAGGACCTAGTTTGCAGGCGTGGGAACTTTCCGCTAGATTTAATTTTCTTTAATTACAAATTACTCGCAAACGAGTGAAAGAATTAAATATGCAGCATGTTCACATAATACGAGACAGGGTCGTCCTATCTCGATTTATATTGGAACGCGAGGACTAACCCATCCCGGGTCGTATATGAAATCAAAGTATCTACACGAATTTTTTAAGTGAAATGGTTTAAACTTTAGGCTACGTCTGTGTGTTTTTTTCGATATATATGTAAAAAAAATAATTGAAAAGAACCGTTGTTCCTGACTTCTGGAACAAGTAAATAATTTAGAATTTAAGAAATACGAAAACGTACCTACGGCTAGTTATGAATTTTAAAGTTGGTTTCGTTTTGTGTATTTTTCCAGGGTGGACCTTGATTCATGAGATATACCGATGTTTATGGCGACAATAAATGCGTTGTATCACTAATCCTGGCAAGATACCTTACCCACACCCACACCGATCATTGGTTTTTCTTAAATTTTAAGTTATTTTCTTGTTCCAGAAGTAATAATACCTGGGACTTTCCACATAGCGCCGTCTAGTTCCAAACTAAGCAAAGCTTGTATAATGGGTACCAGACAACTGATTACATAAGTACTTAAACATTCTTTATAATATATATAGGTATTTTTTTACACCCAGACACGGAACACAAATATTTGTCCCGGGCGGGAATCGAACCCGCGAACCTTGTCTTCGCAGTTAGGGTCCCTAACCACTTGCCCAATCGGTCAGTCAGTCAAGTCAGTAAGTCAGGAAGAACGGTCCTTTCGAATAAAATTTATACATAAATATGACATATCAAAGGGAAAAATACAGGTGTAGCCTAAAGTTTATACCAATTCACATAAAATATTCGTGTAGGTATGTAGATTTAAAATTGTACAGATGATGGAACTAAAAAAAAGTAATGTTATCACTTAGCATATTGTAGGTAACTATAAATTGCGGCGAGCGCGGTCTGTTACTGCTGCGCGTGCGCGACGAGGCACGCATCACCATGGAAGCCTACCAGACGTTGTACTGCAGCTCCATCGCTTTTGGCATGAGAAAAGCATTACAGGTTTACTTCTGCTGTCCATCTAACATAATAGACTACAAGCCCTTGGAAAAAATTAACCTGTGAAATGAACCAACGTGAATAACGCTTAGAAGGCTGTTACTATATCAGAAAATAACTCTGAGCACTATGTCGTCATTTCTTAGCGGTACAGGTGAGTACGTGAGTGAATGGAATTTCTCAGGTACGAATGAGGAATTACGACTAATTATTGATGTACGGCTTTGTTATAGTGTTTAAATGATTAAAAATAAATGTCGAAAAACCTAGTGCCGTACTAAAGTGGTGGTGCCGGAAGTCAGTGATAAGGATAATCTGCTCAGAGATATGGGTTGCGACCCTTGGCTTTCGACCCCTGCGCTGCGCCTGGAATATGTACGACGTTTACGGGTAAAGTATCTGTATATGTGTACAAAAGGAGTTACACAAATGCCGTACAATAATAGACCTATATTGCTTCTGCAATTATGGGCGAATTAAAAATTTGCACTGACTTCCGGCACCACCACTTTAGTACGGCACTAGGTTTTTCGACATTTATTTTTAATCATCTATACACTATAACAAAGCCGTACATTAATAATTAGTCATAATTTGTACCTGAGAAATTCCATTCACTTACGTACCTACCCACTGTACCGCTCAGAAATGACGGCATAGTGCTCAGAGTTATTTTCTGATATAGTAACAGCCTTCTAAGCGTTATTCACGTTGGTTCATTTCACAGGTTAATTTTTTCCAAGGGCTTGTAGTCTGTAATAATATCTGCATATTCTTTTCCTTACCTACGGAAAGCGCACACCCCGATATTTAGTAGGTACTCAACAACCAAATAAACTTAGATGAGTATTGGTAAGGTTTTTTAATAATTACGATAATGTGAACTAGTGAAGCAATTCAACATAAGGTAACTAAATATACATAATTTGACAAATGAAGCGCTTTTAAGTTATTCGGGTTTTCGCTTGCCAGATCTAAGAAACATGTTAACAAAATTATACTGTTATTTATTTGTCCTAGTCTGAACAAGGTAAATCGGACCTGCTAGAGCAAGTAGCGAAGTTAGAAGAAGAACGTTCAAGTCTAGAAAAGCTGTGTTCAGAACTAAAGCAAAAAACAGAGCAATTGGAAAGGCGTGCGGCAGAATTACGTGCAGCCGAAGAGAAACGTCACCAAGAGGAACTTTTGGCGCTTAAAAAGACTAATGCGCAACTGAAGGTTAATGTGCTACGGAAAATAATAATATGCTCGTTATTTTTTTTTTATATATAACACAAATTATTTACAAGATTTAATTTTCAAACGATTTGCATAAAAAAGTGAAAAGTTTAATCACTTTTTGACGTAAACATTTAGATTTGATAAATAGAAAAATGAAGTCAATCATTTTTCACTCTATACAATCGTGTATGTAGAATTAACGGATATTAAGTGTAACTTTTTTTATAATGACGATTCCGTTTGACTTATTACTGAATTGTTCACAGGCTCAATTGGAAGGCATCATCGCGCCCAAGAAATAAGTCAAATCGATTTTGTCTTCTATGGTATTCCTGTTTAAAAATATGTTGTTACTATGTTTACTAAAGTTTGTTACATTATTAAAATAAAATATTAATCAAAACCAAGCATTCTCTTTTAGAGATCCGTGGAAGCCAAAAACTTGTCTTTTTTCATTGTAATTCTATTGAAATTTCATTTCTCGTAGACAGGGCTGCAACATATCTAAATATGTTTTATTGTTCTATGCCCAGATCCCTTATTGATGTGGCGAACATAGTACTAGAAAAATTCGCGCCGGTGACTCCCTAGTGTGCCTCCTGGCCGGTTCGATGAAGTCGTTGGAGCTTTCGGGCTAATGAGACGCGTCCTTATTTTGCTTCAGGCGGTTGTTTAGTGGGTGCAACTTCACATACCCCGAGCGCTCGGGCGCGCGGAAACTGTAAAGTTTAATCCGCCTTTCCATCGCAAGGGAAAACAAAAAAAAAACTAGAAAAAAGCTTACCAATAAAACTCAGCATTGTATGACATAATTATTAATGATAAGTATGGCCACGTTGGCCATTCGATTCAAAAAATTACAGAATAAGTACCTTTTGGTCATTTAAGATGTTAGACATACAAAAAGTTTGATTTGTACCTAATGTACATATTATACATTTTACTTATTAGCGATATGCCCGGGTTTCGCAAGGATAGCAAATTTCACAGAACTACCTTACGTGACCGCATATTAACTTCAAATTCTAGTAGATAGTGAAATTAATTAATACAAAGAAAAGATTACATTACACACAAAATATTTTGAAATATTGCGTGGAAACTGATTTTTAATAATCACATAAGAATTTTCTTTCCATATACATAAACCCATTTTTTTTTAGTTTTATAAGCTGTTGGCAGTAATTATCTTTATCAGGGTTTTGTCAGTCTGTGGAGCTTGGCCGCACTTTGACTACGTGCATTCTTAGTGATCCACTTTTCATCACCAGTAATTAATCTTTTCGAAAATTTTACGCTTTCAATACGTTTAATAGAGAATCACAAATGATTACGCGGTTCATTAGGTTTCTTTCAGTGAGCTAGTTTGACATCCGAACATTATATGGGCACATGCCCAGTCCTTCAACGATTTCGTAACTACTGACTTGCCGATCTTGCTCCACTTTTTTTATAAATAACATCAACTTAACCATAGCAGGGCGATCAAAGCGAACTGCATCATGACATTAAAATTTCCTGATTGGAAATGCTTAAACAAACTTTAATATCGCTTTCGGTCTATAAATGACAATAATTTCCTTTGAGGTTTGTGTCGAATTTTTATCTTTTTGTAATTAAATTTCATGTTATAGTGAATTTCGTAGGCACTCTCACTCATTTCCGCAGACTTAAAAACAATGTAAAAAAAATTACGGGAACTTATTTTTTCTTTATTTTAATTGTAATTAAAAATGTTAACGTTGAATCATATCAACGCCAACCAGGTGCAAAAAATTTTAAATCAAGAAAATTTCATTAAAACTTCAGACTCTTAAAATATGAACTGAGTTAGTTATTCTCCGACCTAATATTTCAAACATAAAATGGGCAATACTGAAAATGTACGTTCTAAAAAAATTTAGTATATACTTAACACTAATAATAATAACACATACAATCACAACAACGTCTAGGTCCCAAACTAAGCATTAGCTTGTATTTTGGGTACCAAGCGAAGACACCACATACATATAACAACCAAGACCCGGTGCCAGTATTAATATTCATCATATAAATACTGACCCGACCTGGGATTCGAGCCAGGGACCTCCAGCTTCGCAGGCAGGGTCGCTGCCCACTAGGCTAAGCGGTCGTCAAAGGACACTGAGAACCTCATGCACGAATAATGTCAGCACACACAGTAGATAGATATGAATTAGATTTTCCTTACTGAGGGATCAATGAAACAAAACACTATTATTAAAATATATATTAAACCATTTAATTGGGACAAACATGTAATATTTTCATTAGTTTACAATTCACATTGCTATAGAGCCTTAAAAATGTATAAACGACACACTCCAAACGTCTGCATACTTCATAAAAGACCCGCTCATTCGCTCCCGAGACGATCTATTCGACACTTTACATAGTCAATACAATTAGCCACGGTTATATACAATTTGAACTGAGATTTTATGACAGGTGACAAATTGACCCATTACGATTCACGCGCTTCCCTAACCTGTAACTATATATATATCTCACAAGTACACTAAGTAAATATGCAATTAAAATGCTTCAATTAAGGATACGGTAGACTGACATTACAAATTTAAAAATTAAACTTGTATATTAAACCGACTAAAATGTTTATAGTAAAATTAAAACAAAAAGTAAGGCACCTAGTACACGATAGATAAAAAAATAACTTACGAATAAAACACAAATACTGAAATTAAAATTCACATGTATAATACGAATGATATTAACGCGCAGTTACCGCGTAAAAAACACAAAGTTCTAAGTTTCTTTTTTTTGTACATAAGTACCGGCGTCTGGTTCTTCGTACCATGTGTGATTTTATGCACTAATGTACATTCATGTCCCTTCACGGCGTCTCTGTCCCATGGGACGTTATCCAATAAATACTTAACAATTATTTATCCACAGTCGAACATCTAAAAACTTCCACGGAATGAAGATTTCTAAAACTTAAATACATCAAGTACCTCAAGAACGTACCTATAAAATAAAAATTGTAGCAAAATAAGTATGTCCACGAGAATCCAACTATCGTTAAAATGGAAAAAATATTGACAAAAACTAGCATTGGAATATAATCTCGTCAGTGGATTTCTTCAATATATAGAGTAACTACTAGAATATAGGTATGTAACGGTGGTATTTTTACATGATATCACAGGGAGTTGACAGTTCTGTATAAAACTTACTTAAAAGAGTATAAAAGATTTTTGATCTATCGATTTTCGGTATTTCGCTTCATGTTATATATCGTCTGAAGAAATCTACAATCGGAGATGTGGCTTCGAGTTACAAAATTTTTATATCAAAGTCGAATATAAAAATTTTTATCGTTCAGCCTCCCATTTTTCGAGATTTTTATTAGGTGAGGATCGAGTGCCATTTCGTTTTTTTTTTATCAATCTCGTTTCAATGGAGAGAGGCAGTTTTTTAGCTTTTTAAATTACTAAACGGTTCGGGTATTTCTTTTTCGAATAAACTCATTCTGACCGCATGAGTATCTCAATGGAATTAGGAATATCTTTAGATAGTCGCAGTTAACGAAAATCTAGATATAGTAGGCAGAATTTAAATGCATCCCTCTGTTGAGAATAGCTAGGGCGTGTCTTCACATTCTGTGTACGCGGTGAGACGTTGGGCGGGTCCAACGGCTATGGCCGTCACCCTACCCGCGTTCCCGTCCAAGAGAGGGTTCACCACTTGGACTATATCAGGTTGTAAAGAGCTGTCTTCTTCCGGAGGCGTGAGCCCTGGTTCCGTAGGTGCGTTTTCGCTAATCGGACTAGTTGTCAATTCTAGAGATATAATCTTCTCCTGTGTCGTCTCTACCTACACATGGAAGAAAATTTATATTAGTGGACAATATTATCAATGTTTAAGATATCATAATTCCCGCACATTACCAAAGTACTTTTGTCAAAATCATCATGAAAATTGGTGACGTCTGTTTAAAGGTTAAACAATTTAGCAATGGCTGAACAGGAAGCAAATAGCCTTACGGAGCTAATATGGAATATTTAAAAAGCTATGGGGCCAAAAAGAATGCTTCTAATCATAAACATTTTTATATTATTATTAAAAAAGTGGCGCTACTAAACTATTTTTTATGCAAAAGCCAATGGTCATAACAAAAGCCCCATATAATAAGGCTTCAATATTTTTTTACGTAATAAATGTCCAAGTTTTTAACAATAGTTGACATAGATAATTTTAAAATATAAGATATTCCTATGCAGCGCTTCTATATGACATTATACATATAGAAATAGTAACGAAATTAGTAATTGAAAGAAGTGTAATAATTTGCTTCAGACATCATTTAAATAATAATGATACATGGGACTTCCCACACACCGCCATCTAGTCCCAAAGTAAGCAAGTATTATGCATGTGTTATGGGTTACTAAACAACTGATATACATACTTATATATTTTTCATAATAAATACACATATAAATAATTTACACCCAGGCACGGAACGAAATAAACATGTTCATGCACACAAATATTTGTCCCGGGCGGGAATCGAACCCGCGACCTTCGGTTCCGCAGTTAGGGTGTCTAACCATTCGGCGATTCGGTCAGTCGGATGATGAAATATTACAGATAAAAAGATAACTTTGACAAAGTACATAAACAGTTAAGATTGGGCATTATCATTTTGTAGAATAAGAGTCTGTCTCACAGGTTGCCTTTAGTCTCATATACTATAGTCAAATTAATAAAATTGTATTCTCTTTTGTTGTTTTATTCTACAGTTAACAGATAGTGGTAAGCTGTGGAACGGACTAAAATTTAAACAAATGCGGCGAGTGTCATTTGTATGTTAACTAAAAAGCGAGAATTTCATTTGATATATTAACATTCTAAATCATTTACTAATAATAAAAAAAAAACCAAAAAGAAATAATTAACTGCAACATGCTTCAGTTACACCAGCTACAATTCAAACACAACACAATTATTTTGTCAGATATTTACAGTGGGTTTTTTTTCACTCATTTGTACAGAGTATTTAAATTGCAGTGCAAATCCAACTATTGTGTAAATATACTACATTACTACATTACTTTCAGCTTTGTAAGGTTGATTATCAGATTAGTAGGTATACATGGATAAGGCAAGCATAAAAACGTTAGTTTTCAGCGATAGATCAGTTTAAAGCAAAGACAACTAGTTATAGAGCAAACAACGTGATCGTAACGAACCATCCATTGGGTTTTGTAATCGGTGACAAGGGACGGGACTAGTATCCAGGTACTGTCTGACAAAATATCAAATAATACATTAGCATGCCATGCAAATTCCGATACAATAGTTCAATTTAAATATAATTTTTTTTTTTAATATATTTTGATATAAATATAATGAAACATTAAAAGCAATTCGATTGCCAATAACATTACTTTAAAGATCGTATATTCATAGTTTATAAATATACTATTAAAATACATATAAACTATACATATATTAATGTTATTTTACAAAACCAGTTGGCATTGAATATCTACGACCAGTCTCATTCTACTAAATATTAAATACATACTACATATAATTTATATGGTGTTTCATATATGGTGCTAGAAGAAAAAAAACCTATTTTGTGTGCAGAATAAGGCCCCAAAATAGAAACGCGTGTTTTTACATGACTGTAGACCGGGCGCGTCTAGTTATGTGTCTGTTCTGTCCTTATTTACAAATGTTGGCTAGTCTATGGAATGGTCTTTTTTTGTCTGTCTTTCTTGACGTCGAACTTATATGATTTTAATCACATACAGTAAAAAAAAAATATTATAACAAGTCATGTTTTCGTAATTAAGTTTTCTTTAATACAAATTAAAAGTCATGATAAACAAAGCTGTCTTCAATTCTAGATTTGAAATCGTGCTTTAAATAAAAGCACACATATAGACATAGCAAACTATTATTTATAGATAGTCCAAGTCAACCTGGCACAAGCGATTTACTGACACATGTGCATTTACATGTGCGTAAGGAAACAAAAGTTATGCTTTACTTCTTTTACGCGCATGTAAATCACTTGAACTAGCTTTCCTTCAACTACTTATTATATAGGCCATTTAGACTCAATTTGGGAACTTCACAGAAATATGATCTTTATCGATTTTAGTTGAACTTCAAAAAAGGCTGTAACATCACCAAATTGAGCCATGAATGGCTTGCAACTAATAGTTGGCTACGACCTAGGTAAACAATCCGTCGGCGTCATTGTCATCGTAACAATCGTCGGTCGGGTGAGATGCGCCGGCACATTGCGTATACAAAGCTAAGCGCGTACCGTGTATCCTGACCTGACACATAGACACACATATACACAAAAAAAGTTAAAGTATGACACAGGCATTTCGCCGTACCTCTTTCTCAATAAGTTTCTCAATGTACTCGATAGTTCGGACCTTGGTCTCGCCGGTCGTAGGGCATACGTACTCCTCGGCGCGGAGTGTGATCCTCTCGTCTAACAATTTCTCTTTTTCCTTGACGGCGAGTATAGGCCCCGGCTTCGTTCGTAACGCGATACGAGGCAGGGGCCATTTCTATAAGTCGTAATACCAAATTCACAACACGAACATCGAGCCCCCGTAACACACAATCAAGGCGCATAATATAAATAACAACATCGATATTAGACAAACAAAGATTAGTGACAAGTGACATAAATCCACGATGGTAAGTGACAATATCATGGGACAATGAAACACCAAATTTAAACATAAATTAGATAGGTTAAAAACAAGTTAACGCCGGTGAAACGAACGATTATTAGGACATGTCACATTCTACGAATATGTTCTAGATGTAAAGATTTTTAGTAAGATGCGGCGACTCGTGCTGTCTGTTATACGAGACAGGTAAGAATGGGTCATATGGGTCATAAGTACATGCTAGATATCTTTACACCTAGAGATAAGTTATCTGGCACCTCAAATTCGATAGTTAATGAGTTAATATGTTAAACATGCATACCTCGGAAGGCGAATGATCACGCACTGTCGTCTGAATATCGTTGACTGGACCCACCATGTTTTTGAGAGCCATTTGAGTTTGTATTGCATCCTGGATAATTATAAAAATAACATTTATACCAACTTTATCACCAGCATTAGTTAGGTGCAGAAACAGAATTGGACGACTCATGAACAAAATTAACCGCTCAGTTTTTAAAGTAATTTTTTCGTTTACACGTAAAACAATAAGTTAATAAATTAATAATGCAATAGGTATACAAACAACAAATTTAACATATTAATGGTTAAAATAAAATTCAAAATGAATCTAAAATTGTTTTAAGAATTATCAAAATTTTAAGAGAAATTAAAAGGTGTGTGTAGTGACAAATTTCCATACAAACGGTGTTAACGGTTGCACCACATTAAATCTTAACCGATTAGCGCAAAAAAAATAATATAGTACTCATCTGAATACCATTTTTTTTGCTGATCTCAGCAAAAATTAGGTTTTCGTTTTAAATACCGCATGACCAACTAACTCATTTTATATATAAAAATAAGTGATCTCTGAAAAAATGCGTGTTATCATGCGTGAAAAAAGTAACGGATAAAAGGTCTTCATGAATCTATAGTTATTAAGATTAATGGTCCCAAAAAGCGGTTTTAATTGTTTTTAAACACAGTGCCTTCTTAACCGATAATAATTGACTATGTAAATTATAAATAAAAAATATATGAATTAGGAAAAAGTGAAACTAATAATATTGGCAAAGTTATTAGAGCTTAAACAAAACGAACACTGAAAGAATGACTCAGTTGTTTCAATCTATTTCAGAAATACATGAACAAGTGAAAATGACAACTTTGACCAATATCAGAAACTACTTAAAATTACGAATTAGGCAAAACGTACTAATTGTGCTCAATAAGATTAATCAAATAATACTAAGAGAAAGCATCCTTTCAATATTATTTTATTAACCCATTATCTACACATTAACCCAATCGGGTCAGATTGAATATCACTAGCCATTTAATTGACAGAGACAATTGATTGATAATGATTGATGAAAAGTCAAAAGGTTAAAGTTATATAGCCAAACGAGCGAGCGAGCAGCTGCCTCAGTTCATAGATGCCCATTGACATACACTGTACTATACTGTATGCAAATGCACTGCAATATATTAACCGAGCTCCATCAAGAAAAAAGTTGTTTACAAAAAACTGATGACACCTTTTTACAGAAAATTCAATGACCTAGATTTTATAGTGCCCAATTGACTTCCGAGCCACAAGAATCGTGATACTTATAAAAAACTGTTTCTTGTGAACTTTGATTTTGAATATTTCGCAACGTCGTCGCCGTCGCGTTATCGATATGGACTTTTCACCCGTTTAAAGAAACACCCAAATGAAAATACATTTTTTCGGAGATGAAACATATATCACTGGATTATTGTAAAACAAAAAGATGAAAATCAGTCAGTGCGTGTCGGGTCGCGGATAAGATAAGGTTCTACACGTTAACAAACACTACACTACACTACAAGCTAACAAAAATGATCAAAAAACGTGTTTGTTCAAACACAGAATCAACCAGCTATTAACTATGTAATCGGTCGGTTATAGCTCGTAAACTAGTTGACGCTAGATGTAACGCAGTCATAATTCACATGATATGAAATTCGTATGATTTGCTAGTACTAAAGATTTTTTCACATTTTGCAGAAAATAGTTTCAATAGTAAGAAAACCAAAAAAGCGCAATTTAAAGCCGAAAATTTCGTTACCGGGTCTTAATTTAATTTTAAAAAACCGCCATTAGCCCTCAGCATTTTAAAATAGGATTTCAACAAGGTTCCACGCGACAGGATAAATATTTACTCTCACTTTTCATTCAGGGGGCATGACACAATTTTTTCTAGGATTCGATGCATACTTGACATATCGGTCACAATCAACACGAAATAAATTTTCAATTGAATTTATCAATTTCTACAGATAATGATTCCTTTCGACTGCAGCACACATCAAACATAGGGGGAGGAGTCACCAATCGGGTAATAATATACCTGGGAATCTACGAAAACTTGATAAGGGCGTGACGTGTTTTATGGATGGTGCCAACATTTGGGTATTTATATCGATGGTAAGAAGTTCAATGGTTACCTGTTCCAAAGATCGTAGCCTGGCTGCTCTCCAAGCAGCACGTCTGGCCGCCCTCGTTTCAGGATCCTCGTCGGGTTCGCCACGCGCCGCGCGTCGTCGATGTGCCTTGGCCGACGGGCCTACACCGCCCGCGTGTATTCTGCATATTTGACAAAAATACTGTATACGACACGTTTAACTTGAAGTAAACTGCAAATATGGAAATACAGAAAATATAAGGAAAATTAAAAAGTACATATATAGTTCATGAACTCTAAAGCGACGGCGCCTATGTCATTGCTGGGAGCAAAATAGGCTATTATTGGCCAACAGGAAAGTTTCAAATGCGCTGATTGGCCGACAACAACCCCACTTGATCAGCAACGACATATGATGTGAAAAGTGATTTGATTGTTTATTTGCAATGATACTGACTTTATTATTAGTAGGTGTCACACCGATCTCGCGACAACACGAAATACATTATCAAAAACACACAGACCAGTCAACCTATAGACCACGCTTTAATAAACGTTAGTACGAAAACGAAATCGCCAAAAAGTGGCGGGGTGCGGGGAGAGGTCGGCTAGTTTTCATTGGCTTGTTCAAAATTGACAATTTAATGGCTTCCAACGTGCTTCCAACTGACGGCTCACTAGTGAGGGGCAATACTTCTTTTGCTATCGATAATTGAGTTCATGGTATTACGGAAAAATAAAAAACATGTTAATTTCTATTCATAGGTATATATTGTAGTTTGAACAATAATCTTCTTAAATACTAAAAATTAAAATAATGTTATGAATACTGTGTTGTATTTGTCTACTATTAAACAAATTATATACGGTTGAAGAATATGGAAATTATGAGAAAATTTTAACTCTGTCTCTTGCAAAACGATATTTAATATTATTTCAAATAGTCTGACGTCACACATAAATACGCCGGGCGGTGTTGCTCTCTCTAACAGGACATTTTAATCATTCATAACTGTGTAAATAATGATTATTTTTTTTTAAATTCTTTCACTGTCATAATATATTTGGAGTTTTCTAAATATATTATGATATATTTGTTATATCATATAAGATAATTAAAAAAAAAACAACTAGTGTATTCCACTGTATTCCTATACAAATGCGAAATTGTATAGGATCCTCGTATTACTAGCTTAGCGAAAACACTCGGTTCTGCAGGTTACGCTGTAAAAGGGATTCGCATTGTTTGTTTTAATAATATTTAAGCACTTATTGTTAAAACAATTTGTTTACACGTATATTTGTTTAAAAGAGCGTCCCCTAGTTTCTTGCGTATTAGGAATAGGAATAGACACTTCTTTGAACGCACCTTTGTGGGGACGTTTTTCTGTATATTAGTAAATTTACTTTTGTGACGCAATTCAGTGTTATATTACGTAACTACGAAACAAAGATATTTGATTCATTTTTGTTTTATTACAAAGCACTTTGGAAACCTTAAAACGAAGTAAAATAATTACAAGTAGCTACAAAATTTCAAAGCACACACACACACACACACACACAATTATATGATTGTCAATATATTAAATGGTGTTAAAATTAATTCAAGCAATCCCACACCGGCACGACACGAGTGATGTAAATAGGCAGAAGTTATCAATGTTGTAAACAAAGAAATATTTTAGTTTGTTTTAGTGTATATATTTTTTACCTTTTTTAATATTTTCAAAATTAGAAATAGCATAGGTACATTAAAATTACCACAAGTGCACATATATTACAAGTAGACATATGTTACAAGCTGATATGACACTACGACAAAAAAAATTTAGGCATATATATGGCTACATTATTTTGTAGCATGCGAAGCCAGGGCGGATCGCTAGTAATACATGATATAAGTAGGTAATACATAATATCCAAAAAAATTTTTTTTAATTTAAATACGTATTTATCACTTGCTTAATATAAATTTTGTCGATAACTTATTTTATAAATTTACATTGTGTCTCGTCACTAGCTTACACTTGCCAATGACAGAGTGAAATAACCTTATGTGAATTTAACTATGCAAGAAAGAGATAGGAAAAAAGACATCAACGCAAGCTCTTGTTCATGTTTCATTTTTGTAATGAATTATTTACGTGATTAACAAAGTAATAATTACTTACTGGTGAAATGTGATGCCATCTTTCGTGCGACTAGACGTTGCACTACACTTTCCACACCATTTCACTGCACAATACGGCATTATAACAGCTTAATTTAATTTTTCTTTGGGAACACGGCTAATATTTTTGAATTGACAGTCGCCGGCGGAATGACATGAAAAGGGGGCAGGGCCGGCTTCTATGGTAGTGTCACTACCATAGCCTTGGTGAATGCTACTCCCTGTCAAAGCGTGGTCTATAGGTTGACTGGTCTGTGCAAAAACATTACACTCCCATGACAATAAAGAGCGATTCCATAGTAGGTAATTTTTCTTCTAGTAAGCGGCGGCGCGACCTACCTAGCTGCGATTAGCCAAGAGTTAAACTAACATCATTGCCGTCGTTTACAAAACTAGCTTTCCACAAACAAATAGTCACCCGTGTCCATTCTCGTGCGGTTCGTCGTCTGAATGCGATGTGTCGCTGTCGTCATACGCAGCAATTTCGTCGGTAGACATGGACGCCATCTTGCGCTCCTCCTCTTGCTTCAACTTTTCCACCTCATCGGCTGATAGGAACGTGAACACTTTTTCTAAACACAGAGAATTTATATTATAATAATAACGCATAGATGACAACAACGTCTAAGCCCCAAACTAAGTATTAGCTTGTGTTTTGGGTACCAAGCGAAGACACCACATACATATAACAACATATATATAAATGTATCATTTCAAAAATATGTCCAACGGGTTTAAAACTTGATAGTGAACATTTATATAAATTAAACTGTACAAAATAAATGATATGATGAATAAATTATTTAAATGTGGTTATTCAAAATATGGTGACTTCACTTAAAATCAAATTGAATATTAACCAACCTGGCTTCGGCGATGGTTTGTGACTTTCTTCCATGGCATTTTCGAAGAATTTTTTCTTATCGCTGACAGAAGCTTTCACAAAATTCCCTGAATGAGGTGGCGAAACCTGAAAATTTTGATGCCACTATTAAACGTTATGAAAACAGAGTGTAAATCAAACGACACAAAAATATGGATATGGATAAGAAGCATATGATACAAAAGCGAACCTTCACCATGCCAATGGAACAAACACCCATGCAGTCAATCGTTATGACAAAACGTCCATCGGATCGAAATGAGTTTACATTTTAAAATCATATCATAAAACATAAAATATTTACATGCAAATAAAGTTATACGCAAGTTAGTTATATGAAAGTTACTTTAAAAAATAATAATCGATAGGTGTCGAGACATAGGTATGTGTGTTTAGTGGACTAAAGATGCCCGGGAGGTGGGTTTACAACAAACACAAGAAACGAAGCTGATGTGTGGATGAGTCGCCGTGGTGGATGGCCGTACCTCGCCGATGGCGAAGGCTTGGATAGTGCTGCTCCACTTGGGTCTCGTCTCATACAAGGGCGCCGGCTCCTCTTCCGGGTCGAAATCCGGAACGATGGGGTCAGGTACAGTTATCACTTCACCGAAATGCACTTTTTTCTCCAAATTGACAGTCTTTGGGACTATATCGATGGTAGTTTTTTGCGGAACGGCCTCTGTTACGTTCTCGTTGATATCTTTGAGCACCGTAGTGATAGTAGTGGGCAAATTAATGGTATGCTGGCTTTGAATGGACGGTGAGTGCCCGCTCGAATACGGGTTATAGGTCCCCGCGACGGTCGTCAACGAGGGATAAGGGTCGAACGTAGGGTATGTATGGGAATGAACCATTCGCGGATAATATTCTTCGTCTCTATTCTGGAAATCGGGATACGAATAGTATGTCGGAAAATAATCACCGGATTCATCGAAAGTCTCCTCTGGGTGTAGGCTGCACGGTACGTTCGGTATGTGTGAAACAGTGGGAAGAGTACCGTAATGTACCTGCAACAATTCAGGAGGATCGGGTTCCCTCCCGGGACTGTGGTCTAGTTCGGGATAGTACTCGCTACTTCCAGACGATAAATGGGTGGTTCGAAAAAACTGCTGAGAGGGAACGAACGCCAAGATGGGGGACCGTGGCGACTGAGACAACAGAGATTCGGGCGATGGAGCCGGCAAAGTGTCGTAGTTTATTGGCGGAGGTATTTCGGCCTCGGGAGAGGTGGTGAAATCCGACGACTGCATAGTTGTTTCGGCAACGATGGGTTCTGGCAATTTTATTTTCTCCGGCACCACGGTTATGGGTAACAAACCTGGATCCCGGTCACCGTCGATCGCGGCCGGAGCTCTAACATTCAAAGGTGATAATGATCTAACATTTACAAAGGTATCTCTATAATCACTTACATCGGTGTCGAACAAGGGCGGAGGAGGGATGATGACGTCGTCGGGTACGACGAGGCGCTCCGTGGGAGCGAATTTGACAGGTGGTGGTGTCGTGTCGTGTTTGCTTCGTATTAGTGTAGGGGTGACCTCTACCGGGAATGCTCTGTTAGTTTGTCTGTCGCGGGATGTAGTTAGGTCGTCATGCAGCCCCTCATGCACTAGCAGGGGCGGCGGTGGCGAGGCGGCGACTAGGCGGTCACTCGAAGACGATTCGGTTTTTCGTGCCGTATCGTTGGTGAAACTAACTCGCTTTGGTGTAGGTTTACGGGGCACTTGTGGCTTTTGTTTAAGGGGCAGCGCGGGCGGCGGTGGAGGTGGTGGCGGCGGTGGGTCAGTTGGTCGGATGGGCTCCGGATCGACGGGCGTGCCGTAGTCGGGCGGTGGCGTCGGGGTGTGCGGGGCGGGCGTACTCGCCGAGCCTGTCCTCTGGTGTGAGAAAACCGCTAGCGGCGAAGGTGGTGCCGCTTGCATACCGCTCGACTATCGAAACATCCATAAAATACTAACTATAGCCGCTCACAAAAACAAGAGCTTACCACACTTACACGTAAATTCATAAAAAAAAGCGTCGATTAATTATTTCTAAGCTACTAGGTTAACTTTATATTTTATAAAAAAATAAAATTACACGTATCACTTGCAAGGAAAATTACCAATGTCAAATGAAAAATGTTCACGCAGCGTTAGCGCTCAACAAAATCAAGCCAAATCGAATATCGAGTAACTTAATCTTCCAAAATAAATATCAATCAAATGAACAAAAAGGTAAACTACATAAATCGAAAAAGAAGCACAAGCAGTCTGGATTCAAAACATCGTATATTTTTTTTTAAATATGACACAGTAAACCATAACATCAAGTAAAATGTATTTAATATAGTGTAAGTTAAAATACAATTTTCATTTTGTTTTAAAGTAGTGGCAGTCATAATATTTGGCCAAAATATTACATAATCTTAGAATAAATACAATGGACACAGTTAAGAAATCACACATGAACATTATAATAAATAATGCGCTAACAAATATAGTAATCGTAACAAGAATATGATATAGTGGAAAAAATTATGCAAACTTTAATAATCGATATGTTCAGTATAAAAGTATGGAAAACACTACGGAAGTTTATAATTATGTATTTAATTCTTTTCAAAAATTTACGTTATTTTGTAAGGTAATATTCAATGTTATAAGTTGATACTATTGAGGCAATATAACTAATGGCAACCATTTGCGTTCTATTCTATATAGGTGATTAAAAAGTTGGTGATTTTCAAATGTTGCACATTAATTTGACCCATACATTGAAGATGTTGTCACAATTAAAATCACAATACACTATAAATCGTGTGTATAGTTTCGTGTTTTGTTACATTAAAAGTGTCTAATGTGTTTTTTTTATATTTCTACTTTGGCAGTCTCGCTGTTCTGTAAAAGTAGGACGAACTGCCGCAAGAGGTAAAAACAATTCCAAAAATATTACGCACATTTTGTTCTAAAAGGACACGGGAAGAATAAAAATAATATAGATGGTTTTTAGAATTATAGAAATTCTATATTTTGTAAATAGACATAAGATAGCTATAGATATATTGTTCCATGACCTTTAATGAAATCCCTATAAACATTTTATTGTTAATCAATAAACTTAAAATACCTATTATTAAGTCGTGTATTTACATTTCATAGATAAAACAAAAAAAAAGAATAATAATTGAGCATAATTGCATATAGTAATTGTCATTAGCTTGCAAATATTAAATTGTCATTTTCATGAATTATACAATTAGTAATCATACATAATATTATTTTTCAATTAAGTACTTTACAACAAAATTTAAAAAAAATGGCATTCAAGTTGAATATTCAAAACTGACTATTTCTTTTTGGTTATGTTCAGAGGCGTAATTATAAAAATTTATATTTATACTATTATTATTATTAACATTTCAAACATCCTACAGACATTAAATTCACATCAATTTTTTTTAAACTAACTAACGTATAAACTTTGAAAATCTATATATTAAAATATTACCTAAAATATGCAAGCCGAAACTGGACTGCAGGGCATCAAGTTATACACGGAAACTACTCACCAAATACATTATATAGTTCAAACCCATTTTCGTCAGACCTTTCACCTGATTTTTTTACTTTTTATTTCAGCTTATAATATATTGTCAAATAAATAGTCATAGGCATCTGATACACGTCGCTTTCATAGTCTAGTAGGCAGGTAGCCACATTTCAGCGCGTGATAGCGGTAAAAATAAAATAAAATTTCAATTTCGTTTCATTTATTTTTCATATTTTGCATCACATTATTTAAATTTTTTAGGAAAACGTACTTAATGGGCAGATTCCGTATACCGGTGTTCAGCTGAACGGAGTCCAAACTTATAAAGCGTGTACAGCTTACCAAACTAAACAAAAAGTTAAAACATGTTTTTTTTGGTAACCGTTAGTTTGTGCCATCTGCTTACTTGAACTTTTTGTTTAGTTCGATAAGCTCGACATGCTCTATGAGTTTGGACTACGCTCAGCCGAACACCCGGTATAATGAGATGCCCTGCAGTCGTGTTCCAACCTGTATTACAAACCAATACACTTCTTAAAATACTGTTGTGATTCAGAATGTGTGAGTTCAGATTTTTTATCTTAGCCACAAGTCAAGATCATGCAATGGACTCACAATTGCATAGAAGTAAACACAAAGCTTAGTTCTCGCCTCTAGGAATGTGTCTGTACGCTTCAATGGACAATGATCAAAACAATTTACAATTACCTTTAATAAAATGCGATATTACAGTAAATGAAATTTACAGAAGTGATCGATTGTCAAAAATGAATAACGTAATAATTGCCGATTACAGTTTCGATGTTTAACGCGTGGCATATTATGTTTGTTTTGTACGATATTAATTAAACATTTAAAATATGAGGAGTTGTAATTTATTCAATATTCTATTTTTTAATTATGTGAAACTTTTCATTTTCAAGAATATATAAAAATGAAACTATACCTACTGATTTGCTTTAAAGCTATAGAACTTACTATCGCAAAAAAAAATTATTGAAAACGTTACAGAAAAGCGTACGCAATCAAACATAGGTATGTACACGACCGCTACATTATCTCAGAGTCAGCGTTCAAGTAGCCCAGTTGTCAACAAACGTCACGACCGACTGTATACTAACAATGCGATTCAAGTCCAAATCACAATGAGAACATATGGAAAAATAAGCGTAACGCCGACTAATTACAAACCGCTTACTGTGAGTTAATGTGGCCGTAGCCTTATGAATAACTACGTTCATTTCGTGTAGAATTTTTTTTTATAACTATTCATTCTTAGCATTCAGTTAGTTCACAATATCTAATCGCGTTACCCTGACTCATACTTAAAACATTCAATTACGAATATTTCAGTTGCAATAAAAAAATCACCTAACCTACATCCCAATTTAATAAACTTTTTCAAACATTTTATACAATACGTTTTTCTACACATGAATAAAATAACAATTTACATATTACATAAATGGACAGATCTGACAGCAACGGAATGTTATGTGTTTGTCTCCTTTTCCTCTTCATTTGCATTCTGCAACGGAGGAGCAATACATATTGGTGAATCGAAACTTATTAAAGTTGACACCCTCTGCAGGTCCACTTACACATAAACTAAGAAGCTACATACACCTTCAGTTCTGTTTAAATTTTGTTCTATATAAGTATACGATATGTAATGGTCAGATTTAAATAAAACAACTGTTGTCGACCCCAAATCGAAAAGTATTCAAATATCAGAATACAAACCATATAACAGGGATTAAAATATGAAATTGCCGTTGTAGTTACAGAGATCACTTTGAATTGAAATAAAACCTGCACGGTGAGCTTTTATAATTTGAAAGTATTTTTAAATAAATGTCACCCCGGTCTAAATCCAAAATAAAAAAAAACAATTTGATAATTGCTTTCCAATTGTTTTCATAATCGCGTCTGCACTCAAATATGGACATGTCAAAAATCGGAGTAATTTTAGAATACTAGTTCCGTCGTGACCCTAACGCAACAGTTAGAGCTCATAACATAAATGCGGTGTTTGGAGGAAACATCTAATGAACGCATCATGCGTTTTTGGTTTGGTCGCTTTTTTAGCGGAAATTACGACTTGCAAACTTAACAAAATAGTAAGCCAGCCATTAAAGTCTATAATTACGAATTGTAAAGCATGATGGAATCGAATGACCTGCACAGAAGTGCACGCTTCGAAGCTTGCCAAACGTTCATTTATCGACAAAGAAATGAGAGGATTTTAGACCGAATTGTAACGTGCGAGGAAAAACGTATTGTTTACGATAACCGTACGAGAAAACCCAAAACTGAACGCAGATCTAATACCAGAACATTGCCCTAAAAAGAAGCTTACCCATAGAATGGAATTAGTAAATTCGGTGGTGCAGTTGTGTCATCCACTATAGATTCCTTAAATTCGATGCATCAACTACACTGTAGCACCTACAAATAAAGCCTAAGGAAGGAATCAATCATTTATTTATGACGAAACGAACAGCCCTTAAAAATATCTTTTTTATTAAGAAATAATAATTAAATATTATTATTTCAAACAACGCCACCTACGGACACGCCAACACACTACGATGTACAACCGCGATCGCGAAACTTTAACACAAGTAAACATAACACACAGTAGATGGCACACGCGCACACCAGACGACTGGTGGCGCCCCACCTGCGGAACGGACTGCAGGGGGAACTAACACCCGCCCCGCGGGGAAGACAGGCAGAAGAGGCTACGCATAGGCTACGCCACCGCCGTGTAAACATGGCGGCCGACGTTGATTTAAAACCGATAACGGACAGAACGGCCAATACGGGGTAGAGGGTAGAACAAAAAGCAAGGGGATTTTCGATTCGGGGATGAGCGAAGAAGGTGAAAGGCAGCGGTAGCGCAGGCAGAACCTAATGGCATATCTTTCGGTTCGAAATTTATCTAGAAAAGTCGACGTAACGCTCAGGCAGATGGCCATAGAATAAATGATAGTAAAAAGTCGTATTTTGGGCACGTACTTTTTCGACGCGTAGGGATATTTTTTGTACTCGAATACAAGAACTGCGAGGTGCCGCGGAAAAGGCAAAGAGACGGGGGCGATACCCAGCCTGCCCGAAGCCATGCCCGAGGTACACCTTCGACGTCGCTGCGCCCACGGCCCACGATAACGGGTCGAAAGCCGAAGACGCTGAGAAGAGGCGGCGAGTGGCGGAGAGGGCCCGCTGGGGCCGCTATCACCTCCGCCGGACCGCCGAGGATCGACGGAGTCCCGGCTGCCCGTTGGCATGCGCCGTCACAGTGACCGAAAACGGTACGATTCAGTTTTATGGGGCATAGCCCAAATCGAAAGTGTCAGTGAAACGAACCGGCGGTTCACCGCCGTCTAGATCCGGTGCCCGGCCGAGTACGGCCCCGCTAGAGACTCAAAAGTTCAGTTGTTTTATCGCCCTGCGCGGCGGATCGATGTATGTATATAATGATCGCATTTTAGAGGGAAGTAAAACTCATTTTTTGTCTTATACGAAAGTAGTTTCATTCCTTTCAGTCGAGCGCAGTTATCGCATAATCTTCACCCCAAACAGACGGTCTTTGAAGCAAAAGTCTGCTGCTTACCGACTAGGCCCAATCCAGGACCTGCGGCGGCGATCTCCGTTTACCTACATCTTGTAACGTAAGTAACATCATATTGCGACACGCGCGGCGGCAACGCCGGCCTCACATCGTACACGTCATAATATTATTATTTATCATTATTAATAATGAATCTATTTTTTTCACACTTTACAACACCCAAGGTCTACAGTTAAGAATTTCGGACAATGATGGTGAAACTGGCAGAAAAACAGCCCCGACTGGCCAACCGATCTTCTCCATTATTTCGAGATATCGCAAGACCTCATACTGCACAAGAAACCGTTTCAACGCTTCAGTAGTTGCACACTTAGAAACCCGTCGCCACCCTGTGTACCTACTCTGCGGGTTTAGCCCTATCGAATACCATTTCTTTTTTCACAATTTAAACAATTTTTAATGACAGAACATTAAGTGCCTAAGAAGCAGTAGATATTGCCTTTACGAATTCTATTGACTACTGATCCCTAAAGTTGTATCGCAAAGGCATCGCATTTGCGGTCCCTACTAGATAGCAGAAATGTGTAGAGAATATGAGCAGCTACCTCATATTTCAACCCCTGATTATTATAGCTCAGCAATACAATCACATTTACAACAACTATGATAAACAAATCAAAAGTAAATTCCTATGAAGAATTCATCTTTTAAACATGGAGGTGTATTCAGCCCCCTAACACAAGACAACATTTAAACTATATAACTAAAATATTATTGGGGAGCAAATTTGTATTTTTCATAACCATACATTTTGTCCATATATCAACACATCACCTACTCAGGGATGGACGCATGCAAATAAACATTTTTGTCCATCATTCTCATAGAAACAACATATTTTATTTAACACTAATACAAGGATATATATTTAATCTTAAAGTACACAACAATGAATACATATATTTATAACAGATATTTATAATAGATAGAAGAATTAAAAAGAGATAGTGCCACCCGCCCAAACCATATGAAAGTTATCTAAATATACAAACATATCAACCAACATTTATTTTGGAAGATAATTCTACAATAATATGTTATAGTCTAAATTCAATACTGGATAGGGGATGGTTCATGCAAGCAATATATTTAGGTATATACTAATTTTAAAGAGGGCATGCCATCAATCAAATTTGAAGAATGAAAATTATAAAAAAAAAAGTCAGTTGATTTATGTCATATTATATGCAGTGTGTAAATTAAACCACCCCGCCACACCTTTCTGTGGTACATTATAAGTTCTTTCCAGTAAATTTAATTTAAAAAACAGATACTTTAAAAAATAAACAGGACATATTTAAACTAACCCACTAATAAAAATAAATAAAACTACAAGTATGTGATGCATACATACACAAAAGGACTCAATGTGAGCATCGATACGAACCGACGTTAGTTGTCACAGGTTATTGTTTAACAATTTGTCATACAATAATTAAACTCCTTTTAGTTTATTAAAAAATGTCAGTTTACAAAAATTATTAACTTTCTGACTTGTCATCAATCATTATCAATCAATTGTTTCTGTCATTTAAATAGGCTGAGACTTTCAATCTGACCAAATATGGTCAATGTGAAGGGAACAGTTTAATGTATTTGATCATTTTGATCTTGAAGTGGCGGGACACTGTTGATTTACACATTGTAAACATTACCATAGAACTAACTGACTTTCCACTAATTATATTTACCTAATTAAAATCACTCAATACAAAAAAGCTAAGGCCGCAATACATTGGTGTATTCATCCTGACAATTATTCACATTTGAATATCACCAATGTAGTGCCATGTAATATTAAGCCTGTACATATATGTATATACCTATTTGTATATATAATTTTGTTATTGATGGACTAGCGATAATATGTCAATAGAGAATTTACGCATGTCTCATGTCCTAATTCTTTTTTTACAACTACAACATTCGATAGACAAGTGGAAAATTCATGCTAGATAGCTTTTACCTTTTATTATTTTATTAAAGAAACTAAAGTTTGTGATTATGAGATTATATTATTTTTATATGATAACAATATAAGTCTCTGATGTTAATAATACTAATATTATTTTCCTATTTACATGTGTTTAGTGCACTTTGTTTTATACAATAAATATTATAGAATTTTTAAAATTTATAGACAAAACTATTTTGAGGATGTATGCATGGCGCATTGAACAACATCCACTAAAACTCATCAATAGCATTTATTATGAGAATCGATTTCAAATTGTTCGCGACGCTGTCGAATATTTACGAATGTTCCTACTATATTACATTCACTATGGAAACGAACAGACATAAACGTAATGTTCGACATTAGCGTCTCGTTAAAACTAAACTGCGTTTACGAACATAATAATAGTGACGATTGTGGATGTTACACGATGCATCTTAAATACGTCCTGAGTTATGCGAAAGAATAATATAATCTCACGGCTACCAACTCAAATTAATTTCACAGGCCTGATGTACTATTTAGACCTACCTGAGGTTGTAGCGTGTGCTTGCTCATCACGACAGTGGTCGTCTTGTGCTGTGGTTCTGGCGACGTAGGAGGCGCCGGCTCCAAAGCTATGCTTTCGACCGCGTGCACGATGTCTAGCACCTGGAACGATCGAGCAAAAGTAAAAAATAACAGTTCTATGAAGACAGATAATGTTTTTACATGCACATTTTGAAATTACATTATATTAAAAACTTTATATTAGGTATTGTCAATAATGGCACCAAGTTCGAAAAGCTATTAATACAGTTATATATCAATTATGTTTATTATTTTCACTTTATAGTAGCTTTATTGAATTTATTTTAAATATTAATGAATTATATTAAATTTAAATTAAAATTATAAACTAGTACATTTTAGTAACAATTTATGCCACCAGTCAGTTCTGTTTGAAACTGTTACAGAAAAGTGACTTATTGACTGACCATCAACTATCCGGGACTTTTGGCCAATAAGTTCCAATGTGTAGTTTTTGCAATCTCGATTGATTTAAATCCAACAAGTTAAACATTAGAATTCAGTAAGTACCATGATTGATAGGTCTAACATTTGACTAATCTAATCCGGTCCAAAATGATACTAACAAAACTAGAGGTGAAACGGAAATACTGTGGCATGTTTCAAAAAAGTCCATTGGAAAATAACGCTAGAAGGCAAACGGACGAACTGACAAACTAACAGACAAAAATCATAAAATAATCGCGGTACTTAATAAACAGGAAATATGTTTTTTTTTTTTTTTAATATTATCTTGCTCACAAAATTATTATACTATGGTTACCGAACAAAATATTTACCTGTATGAGAAAAACCTAAATCATTTCCAAAATTATGTTTTTAGTATTTGTTCATGAATGTAGAACTTAAATCAAATGGTCCGCCATTTTCGAGACGTTAAAGAATATACTATTACGTCACAGGTTTAAGAATAGGTGAGCGTGCCACCGTTGGTCGGCCCGCGCCGCGCACGCGCGCGTCTTTAAATGACTTATGGTGTCACAGTTTATTCTTTAAGGTCTCTTTCCGTCTCCATCTATTTAAATATGCTGCTTAATTTTATGATTTTTATTTACTAAAATTAACATTTTGTAAGGAACGAAATAAAAATAAACTATTTTATTCATGATGCATTACCGAATTAAATAGAAATAAAAAAATATTTTAATTCTTTCTTAGCCTGGTTTTTTCCTAGTGCATAAATAAATTCAATTCAATTCCTTTATTGCTATTTGATTCTGTCGAACACTCAGCCACGTCAATTACTTATCCTAACAATACATTTGAACGAAAAAAACAAGGACTTTATATAAATTTTTGACCATATTTACGGTCAAATAGCGTACATACAATTGTGTTTTTCATTTACAGTTTTAGTTTTGGACCAGAAACAGACACAGTTTATTGCAGCTTAATGCTGAGTAGGTTGCTGTTTTAAATCAACATTGTCAATTATTACACATATTATTCAAGTTATTCCATAAAACCTATTTAAATATCCGCTGTAAAGAGGCTTCGTTCATTATTATACTAATACAAATTTAAATTAATATCACCGGTCAACTTATTCTAGGTCCTATATTAAATGTCAGAAAAAGCGGCTGTATAAGGGCCTTGTCAAATAATATTCTAATATTAGCAGCTGTACAGAGGCATTGTCATTTCGTTTATATATATTGAACATAAAAAATCACAATTTAAACTCGTAATTCAAATCAAATCGATTACACCTTGAAGAGCTACACTTGCCATGTTTTATCATTTATTGCTTCTTGAATATTATAATAACTTTTATCGATAAGTATTTTCTTTAAGACTTTTTTAAATTTCTTATCGTCTAGCATTTTTATTTCTTTAGAAACATTATTATATAGTTTTACTCCATTGCAAATGTAACTCTTCGATATTTTAGCTAATCTATGTGCCGGATGTAAAACGACACCAAATCGTCTAATACTATTTGTAACTATTTGATATTTACAAATAGTTACAAATAGAACGATGACTGCTTGCTTACTCAACAGAGTTTCAACTTTATATACGGACACAAAAACAAGAAGTCGTTAAATGTATTGAAAGACGTAAATTTTAATGATAGTTTGACAAAACCGAATGGTAACATTTAGATTTAATGATCTAGCATCATAGCATAGAGGTAATAATAATAACGTATACATGACAACAACGTCTAGGCCCCAAAGTAAGCATTAGCTTGTGTTTTGGGTACCAAGCGAAGACACCACATACATATAACAACCAAGACCCGGTACCATTATCAATATTCATCATATAAATACTGACCCGACCTGGAATTCGAACCCGGGACCTCCAGCTTCGTAGGCAGGGTCGCTACCCACTAGGCTAAGCGGTCATTTAATGTTATTATGTAAATTAATTATATTAATTTAAATTAAATTAAATCAATTCCTCGTTTGTATGCGTAGGACCCATGTAGGTAATTAATCGTAAAAGATTAACCTTTTCGGGAGTGGACTTCTCCCTCATTTCGGCAACTTGTTTCTCGTGTTCAAACTCAATCAGCTCCTGTTGGAATTGCTGCTCCTGGAATTCAATGACGACATTATTAACTTCGAAACCGAGGTAGATACGAGTATGAAGTCTACATAATATTCAAATGATTATCGATTTACTAAAATGATTTATTTTCAGATTCAAGACTATGACATAAGAATGACCGATTTCGGGTCTGGTGATAGAGTTGTATTAGCTTTAGCTTAGAATCGCTAATCGGACAAACAATGGTTCAGGTAACCTGTCTGTATATGTTAAATTGCAATTCAAATCAAATACAAAATATTTTTATTCAATATGTAACGTTTTCACGTTCACTATGTCGCGATCGTTTTTTTTTAATCTTATTTTAAATACAAGCAAAAGCAAAAAAAAACTTAAAAACAACTTGGTACTATTATGAGTATGAAAGTGTATTTACATTGATTTATCGGTTCATTGGCACCGCGTAGTAGTCAAAAAGCAACTATTCCTCTCATTGAGCTTTTATATGTCCTTTCGAATCGTCAAAAGCTGCCACCGATTTAGAATGTTGTTAGGCGAATGACTATTTAAAACATATTATACCTGTTGATACTGGTGCAGCGAATCATCCCTATCCAGGCTGGACGTTGAGTGAGACAGAGAGCCGCCGGTGTCCGCCGTCCCGCTCTCGCTACCGGTCTGTTCAAACCACTCATACTATGTCTATTTCATTCTAACTATGAAAAAGCTGACACGAGCCTGTCTTGTTTTAGCAGTGATCGGTGATTAAAGTTCAATTCGGTGCATGAGAAGCATAGGACACCATGTCCACTCTTTATTAAAATATAACAGTATACCAACAAAAAGTTAAGTTATTGTAAACACTAGTACAATACGCTTTACTGTTCAGTTCAGAGGAACTTATGCAAAGAAACTGATTTGTTTATAATATCACTATATCCACAAACTTGTTGCAGTAATCATTCAAAGTTTTTGACAAGTATTACGTTATAACATGATGCCCTATACCGACATACAGAATTGCATGAAATTAAAATAAAAAAATGTACAAAATCGTGTTTAGCTTAAATCTTGAAAAATAGTGCAGATTGAAAAACGCAAAAGAATTTGATAAATTTAAATAAGCATATTTTTTTCTAGAATATTAGTATAATAAACACTCACAGTATACTTATCGGGTCTTGAATACCCATGGCAGACCACGAGGTTTAGCGGTGCATTCGTTGCACGACGAAGTGCATTAACCGCTTCAGTGTGTGTTGCACCTAACAACGAAGTACCGTTGACTTCCAGCAGACGCATGCCAACCTGGAACGCAAAAACAGCATGAAGTACATAAAATACCGGCCATGTGCGAGTCATACTCGCGCCCTGAAGGTTCCGTAGGTACTGCTATAAAACGTATTTACAGCTACTCACCGCCAGATGGCACGAACGTTCATGTAAATTTATTAAATATATTAAGAAATATTTTTTTGTGATCAAATTAACAATTTTTTACTTGTGCTGTGAGACCTTGCTTTTTGCTGATATCCATGATACAAGATCAACGGAAACTACTGTATTAAATTACTTGCGAGTGTTTAAATATACGACATAAATGACCGTATATTTTGATTTCGTTGGATTTGAAGCTTAATTTTTTTACAGCTCCAAGGGATTGTAGACCTACGAATTTTATATTAATTTTAACGTGGTACTTCCATGTATTCCCGAAAAAAACTATCTTGACAGACAGACAGTAGGACAACGAAATGATCTTTAAGGGTTGTTTTTTCCTTTCGGCATACAGAACCCGAAAAATTTAAAAATGAGTATGCTTCAACACATTGAATCACCTCATGGACAGCTTCAGTCGAACAATTATTACGTTGTAGTTACCTTGAGTCTACCATCGCGCCTGGCTGCACCGCCGCTATTGATCTTAGATATGAAGACACCTTCGTCGTTCGGATCGTTGGGATTGCCTCGCTGTCCCTTCAACCCACCCTTGATATGCATGCCCAGTTTCTCGCCTTCTTGCTTGATTATAGTTAGCTCCTATAAAAACAATATATCTTTACTTACACTATAACACTCTATGTTACACCATCTATAGTTCGCTATGGAGTATCATTTATGGTTCGTATTTTTTGTTCACGTCACGCGCGACAATATACATGCTTAAGCGAACTATATTTCATGCATGAATTTCTATTACGCAGATCAAAGCGTTCTAATCGTCTCAAACATCGATATCACGTGACACCACGACATACAGGAAATTAATTAAGACAACATCAATAGTTCCTAAATATTTATGATTTCATTTTCAGATTTGAATACATGGGTTTCTAAATAATTCAATTGTTCTAGAGGGAATTTTATTAACGACAATAAAATTCCGAAGTATCGCGTTTCTCTATAATTTGTATCTCGTTTATCATAATTTTCATAAAATAAACAAATTATCTTCGGAACCCTATTGAAATTTTTCTAAAAAATAAAGAGTAAATCAATATCTATAGAACTAAAGTGATTTTATTCATGAGTAACGATAATTTTAGCTGAACACACGCACTGGAACAGGGTTTTACTGTGACAGACTCATAATAGTAACACACAGTGGGAGGCCCTCTTGGCCAGGGGCCGACTTACAGTTGCGTTAACTATTTCGACTCGATGTACACCCTGAGTGTAGACGCCGCCATGTGCACGTGTGGAACAAAACAATACTCGTGTACATCATAGTGTTTTATTTTTATCAAATTCTCTAGTCATTGATCTGTTTTCATACCCAACTGATAGCAAAGTGTAAATATAACGTACAAAGTGGTGGATGGCGGTTCACGCACCCATACACGCCACCTTTGAGAGCAGTCAAGCTATGTCATGTATTTAGTACAAAAATACTGTATTGTACTAGAGGCGCAAAATGGATGAAACATCTCTAGTTCTATTTCTTTTTAACTTTTCTGAAATAAACATGTACCTACCTCAAACAAAGACAGCCCGTAAACGAGCTTCTTGCAAAACTTATAAACAGTTCAATTAAGAAACTGTTGCTTTACTTTTTTTAATAAATGAAATTCAGAATTTTTTGGAGATTTTTGAATTAAAAAAAAAGTATTAAATAAGAATTTTTTTTTGTTTAGCTGTAATGATCCTTTTTGTAATGATCCAGACTTGAAGTCACTTGGAACGCTTGTCTCAGATTACAATACCTAGTATGATTGTATCAAGGAAGCATGATAACTTGCATTGATTGAAAAATAACACACCTTCAGGTAACGCATGCGTATGCCTAAACCGCATTTAATCATAGCACAATGTCACATTACTTTACTCTATACTTCAGTAAGGCACTTCATAATCTACGATAGACACTAAATGACACAGTATTCATTATTATAATAGTGCTAGAAACAGTATTTCATCTTCACATAAACGATTGAGGTACAAGAGTGAGTTCGAGGCTAGACAACAACACCAAGCGGCATTGGTATTCTCGATTGGCGCACGATGAAACACGAAGCAATTCACAATGTATATAATCACAATAGATAGTTATTAAAGTCATTCCTTCAATAAAATACTGCTCTTAGTGCTATATAATATATACTGTGCGACACCCATTAACCGTACAAAGAGTGTGAAACGCAACTGTGACGAAATCACAGTCGACGGGGATCTAAGCAATCTGAGAAAGTGAATAGAACAATACTTTCAGATTGATTAAAATACACATCAATGAGACTAAATCACAGTTGTGTTTCACCGTCTATAATACAGTCGTAGTATCACAAATAGTTCACTTTTCAAGTAAGCAACAATGACGTCAATGCTCTGAT
Organism: Luffia ferchaultella; assembly: GCA_949709985.1. Lineage (NCBI taxonomy): Eukaryota > Metazoa > Arthropoda > Insecta > Lepidoptera > Psychidae > Luffia > Luffia ferchaultella. The sequence goes on from OX453248.1 coordinate 10,705,214, forward strand.
ACTCATGTTATTAGTAGCCTGATAAGCTTCAACATAAAAATAAAAACATTTCTTTATACATTATATTACCGCCAATCGCTACACTATGAAAGCGTGTGCCAATAATTCCACTTTTATTACTTAACAGTTACATTCCCCGATGCTTTGCATTCATGCATTGCAAAATAAACACATGTAGTTGCCAATTGTCCATTTTATGAAGATTTCATGTCTTAATGACACATTTGATAAGTACTGTTTCAACAGTATAATGTTTTTACTGCACAGGATGAATAGTGTTTGAAACAGTGTGTTTTGTTCGTATATAAAAATATTCAAAATACAAAGGTTTTTTCGCTGCTGAAACACAAAGGACTTGGCTATTCATTTTATTCATTTTCATATTATTTGAAAGCACAAACAAAATTGACAATCCACTTAACTTTGAGGCATAGAGCTAAAACTGATTTTCGCTTAAATTCATAGAGCTAGACCATTTCACTTTAATTTATAAAACTAGAAGCTACCCCCGTGCGCTTACATTGATTCATAGAGGTAAGATTGACTATCACTTTGGTTCAGAGGTGGGACTGAGTTTCACTTTGATCTTAGAGCTAGAATTGACTCCTTCACTTTGATTCATAGAGCTCTCACTTTTATTAGTAGAGCTAGAACAAACTCTTTCACTAAGTATAGATTCCTTCATTTGAATAGCTAGAATCAACTCTCATGGACTTACATTAATTTATAAAGGTAAGATTAACTCCTACACTTTGATTCAGAGCTAGGATTGACTTTCACTTTGATTCTAGAGCTAGAATTGACTCCTTCACTTTGATTCATAGAGCTCTCACTTTTATTAGTAGAGCTAGAACAAACTCTTTCACTAAGTATAGATTCCTTCATTTGAATAGCTAGAATCAACTCTCATGGACTTACATTAATTTATAAAGGTAAGATTAACTCCTACACTTTGATTCAGATCTAGGACTGACTTTCACTTTGATTCTAGAGCTAGAATTGACTCCTTCACTTTGATTCATAGAGCTCTCACTTTTATTAGTAGAGCTAGAACAAACTCTTTCACTAAGTATAGATTCCTTCATTTGAATAGCTAGAATCAACTCTCATGGACTTACATTAATTTATAAAGGTAAGATTAACTCCTACACTTTGATTCAGAGCTAGGACTGACTTTCACTTTGATTCTAGAGCTAGAACTGACTCTTTCACTTTGATTCATAGAGCTTTCACTTTGTTTTATAGAGCTAGAACAAATTCTTTCACTAAGATTCATAGAGCCAGAACAAATTCTTTTATTTCAATAGCTAGAATTGACTCTCATGGACTTATATTAATTTATAAAGGTGAGCTTAATTCCTTCATTTTGATTCAGAGGTAGGCACTACTTTCGCTTTGACTCTAGAACTGAAACTGACTCTTTCACAATGATTAATAAAGCTAAAACGGATTCCTTCATTTGAATAGCTAGAATCGACTCCCGTAGGCTTATTTTAATTTGTAAAGGTAAGATTGACTTCTTCACTTTGATTCTAAAGCTAGAATTAAATCTCGACTCCTGTACACTACTAAAGCTTCTTATTTGAAATACTTTCACTTTACATGCATTAAAGTTATAGTAATTACCTGGAAGCCTGACGGTAGGGGGTCATGACGTATTGTGAGCGATAAAGTAGGCCCCGGTTGTAACAATAACTGAACAGCCTCGCGATGCGTGGCGCCCGCCAAATCGACACCGTTCACTTTCAAAATACGATCTCCCATTCGAAGCTTACCGGATTTACTTGCTACGCCGCCTGCCACCACCTGCATTTTTAAAACTCAAATTAAAGCAACTTATTAATAAGTATATTGTTATATTTTTGTGATATACGCTTTGACTTCAAGGATCTATCCTTGTCAATATTGTACTATATAAACTGATCAGGATTTCAAACGAGTATTCTTATGAAAATACAAAAATAGAGTATCTTTATAACCAGTATATTACTCGGGGGTCATTCTAAGGGGTAGTAGACTTTCCTCTTTTTCAACTATATTTATGTTATGAGTAATAAAGGTTTAGCTTATAAATGGGTTATGATAATAAAAAAATGAATATAGTGCAATTAGGATTTTTCAGAATAACGATATTACATGCGAGACAAATATCCCAGGCTCCTTGCCGCCGAACGGAACGCAAGAGTGGTCGGTTCCGCCAATGATGCTGAAACCCAATGAGCCGTTCTCCTTTAGTAGTGTCACTTCCTGCAACAAAAGACAATTATTATTTCAATAATCATAATTATTTTAATTATAAAAAAATGAGACATTGTCATTAAATTTATATCTAAAGCAATAACAATGTATACAATACAAATAAATTAAATTGAAGTGTCAGTCGTTATTTCTCAATGGATTTTATTTCAACTTAGCACAAAGGTTCCCCCTGTGACTTTTAGTTTTGGAAGTACTATTTTGGAGATGATTGGAGGAAATGGAACAAATGAAACAATCGGGGATTCCGTTATTTTCTAACGAGTTTTTTTTACCCTTAGCACAGAGGTTTCTTTTGGCTTTTAGTTTTGCAAGTACCATTTTAGAGCATTTCCGAAAAAATGTAGCAAATTGAATAACTGGAGAAAGAAAGAGGAGGTGGAACCGGGTCAACGACAAAAACAGGCAGCAGTGTCCAGAAGATTGCCAAGTCAAAATGAAATGTAATGGATAGAAAAAAACAGAATATAGTTTTATGCACAGTACAACCAGACGACTAATTCGTCGTTCAGATGGATTCAAACACAAAGTGTTCGAGCTTTCTCAACTTGAGAGGAGCGGGACGAGCGGAAACGCAACGGTTACTAAATATTTTCTGATTTTTTATGTCTATTAGAAAAATAAAAAGCTTTTTAAAAAATTATGCGTTAAAACCTATCAAATTGTTATAACCAAATCCATCATATTCAGACCAGCATAACTCAGAACGGACAAGGAATTCGAAAATGTTGCCATAGTAACTATTGTTCTACATTAAGAGACCTATCCAATGATATAGCACTCACAGCTATTGAAGACAGGTACAAAAACGTTTTTTGACCTTGTACTTTCTTGTGATTGTCTGTTCTAGGTACAACATTCTAGATACCTATCGTGCAGGAACCTTTTTGAAGTGTAACTCGTACCTTAAAATTGAATGAACACTACCAATAGAAATATTTAATCTCAGCTATAAAACATATAGTTTTTTTTATCATTGAAATTTTTGCCATCTATACATGTCTTGGTAATTTTTTTTTTCACGTTTAAACTCCTCACATCAAAAACCCACTGTAAAATATGAAAGGCAATTGTATCATAAAACAGATAGTAAGTCGTCATATTTTTAATGGACATTTTGTTTAGTATAAATTATTTAATTACAGAGCAAATCTCAGTTCTCTCCATTGCATCAGGTGAGGCGAGAATGCTGGTCCAACTATTAAAGGAATATTATTTCTTTAAAGTATTTTTTGTGATCTCAAGAAGCTCACTAAAATAAAATTAAAAAAATAATTTGTTTGGTCGATCTTCGTGTTCTTGCTACGCCATGAAAAATAGTTAAATAAATATTTATCCAAAGCGCACAATGTTTTACAAAACGAGTATGTGAAAAGTTACGAATTAACCTTTGGCAATCTAGTGTTATGATGAAGAAAGGAAGGAATGTATTTAATAAACAAAGAAAAATTACTTTGTCGTTAGTAAAATTACTTTGCAGTTTCTATATACCTCATAATTTAGTTACATCCAAAGATAAGATATTTCAAAATTCACGATTTTCAAAACAAATATTTTATTCTATTTTATAACCTAATAAAAGATGAAACATCAATAACCAGCTTAGTTGTGGACCTACGTCAATAAAATAGTGAGTAATCACCCTTCACCATTTGCAAGAGGAGATAAACTCAATAATATCCTCCCATTCGGCGTATTTTAAACATCGCCTTACTTCAATGATTAGCGGCTCGACGAGCTGGTTGTCAGTGATGCGCGTGACTGTGGTCTCGGTGAACGTAGACTTGGTGATGGTCTCGGTGACACGACCAGGAGCGAGGGGTGGCGGTGGTAGGAGCGCACCGGCTCCTGGCCGCTCGACGGTAACCCGGACTCCCCCCTCTGGAGGCGGCTGGTCAGGTGGCGGCCGGGAACCGCTCAGGAAGTGAGCCGGTATCATCGCTTGAAACTCCTCGTTGGTGATCGGCCGCGACGGCTGTTCACGTTCAACACGTTCACATCACATCGACGATCATCGGTCGTTTTAATTAATTAACTTAATTGACATTAATTATTTACAATAATAATTCAGAAAAAAAAATTCCACGTCAACAAAATTTATTTCCTCACATGCTTGTGCAAGGATGAGTGTGTATAGATTTTGGTTAAAAAAAATATTACAACAAAAAAAAGACAAATGGGTAGAACTTATTTAAAAGATATAGAACTTAAATGATAGTTCAGAAAAAAAACTGTACTTACATATAAGACAGTTCATGGATTGAAAGATACCAATAAAATTACTAGTACTACAGAAGTATAATTAAGGACAAGTACAAAAGCATTTTATTTTACAGACAAGAAGGCAATCATCATGCAAATAAAAAAATACTTACGTCAGCACAACTATAAACAAAAGCGTGAATTTGTAAACACATCATTGTAAATGGTGCATTAAAGCTGTGAATTATACAATAAATCAGTTCAATAATTGTCAAGCGTGGAATTTGCACTTGTGGTAGGTTAACATAGAGACATATAAAAAAAATCTTTATATACATATGGAAGCCAATAAGTACGGATGTGAACGTGTTAAACTAATATTTGACCATCACCTGCGAAATGAACTTTTCGTTTATCTACTAAATATGGATACAAAAGCTTACCTGAATGTCATCGGAGAACACGTCGTCTGATGATCCGTGCGTAGCAGGTCCAGGCGTTAAGGGTGTGCTAGTGCTGTTCGATGTCGATTTCGGTTGAGTTTGGTGCTGAAAATATAATCACAATAATTTATTAAAGGGTCGGTAAGGGGAGCCTTAGAAATGCGTCGACAGAATTAGCGACGTCTTAAAATGCCAAACTTAAAACTCTCGAAACTGAGTTGATAAATATCGAATGAGCGAAAATGCGTAAGGACTGTATCAAATACTGATCTGCAGTCACTGCCTAACACTAAGGGAAACAGATGTCAGTTTGTATGTATCTATATATTAGTATTTGGGCGAAAGAACAAACGGTAGTGTATCCGTATTCGTTAAAGTTATAGCAATTATAAATATGTATCCAATTAGGTACAGATATATCGTCCCAAGGAAACATCGGATTAGTTGAAGTCGTGCTTACAGTATGCGTGTGTACGCACACATGAAAACGATGCCTCCTCATAACGCTACATTGTGCGCAGGCATATATTCAAAGGGTGGCCTCCTTAGAACTATTTACCTGTAATTTTGTAGCGTGACGGATGTTACAGGTTTAGGAGTACCTGAACTGAAGCAATGGTATTATTTGTTCGAGAAATTTCTAACAGCCCATGAAACCATACAATACTATGCAAACGAAAGGCGCGATGTGATATGCAAGTATATCATTCGGACGATATCAGTACTAACTGTTAGCGTTAGGGGTCTATGTTTACATACATGATTTCCAATGCTAGAAGCTTCTTGAATCGTGCAGTGTGGTAGCATGACTGCTGTGGCGTTGATGAAGACGTCGCAAAACCTTTAACATCGTGGAAGACTAAATCTCACCTGCCCATTAGTTTGACTGAGTTTCCTCGGTGCCGGTTGCGGTGGTACCACGTTGGGTTGGGAGAACGTTTGCGGCGGTGTCGGTTTTTGCGTGGGCACGCTATACGTTTGATTCAAAACTCGCGGTGTATTCTGCACGGGCGTTGAAGCCGGTACATGATTGGCTTGGATCGTAATCGGTTTTTGTATCGGAGGTACGTTCACGTTTTGTAGACTCGTCTTGTATTCTCTGATTTCTTCGGACACCGGTCTCGTCGGTGGCGTTTGTCCTGAAATAACATATATATACGACATTTTAACATGGCGTTAATCTCGGAACATTTCCACAACATCGACACGGTAATATATATATATATTTTTATTTCTAGAAGTAAACCCAATATTCTACACGTTTTTTTTTGTTCGTTTAAGTAGATAGCAGATAAATCTGCTTGATTTATAGAGGTTTAATAAGTTCAAGAACACTGTTGAACGAATTCTAGGTCCGATTTCAATATATAACTGTCCAATTCAGAAACGGTCATTCAGGACCTAGTTTGTTTAAAATATTTTTGGTCTCTTTTCGGAACCTAATGAAATTAGAAATGCCAATCCGTAGCGTTCTAAATTCAAAACACTTTTCTTTACTGAATGAGCAAAATGGAAGTTTGCTCACTGGTTTTAAGAAACAAAGACCTGCTTGTCAAGCTAGTGAGGTAAGAAACATATTTTAACCATACTGGGCCTAAATAAAAATTCCGAATTGGACAGTGTATGTCATAGTAAGTTACCGTGTTCGGATGTGATCGTTCTCTGCAGTACGAGACGCACAAATCTTTCGTGTCCCGTCAGAACCGCCACGGCGTGATCGTGACGGGCGTTTTCCATGTCTACGCCATTGATCTGAAATAAGTCAAGTAAAGAAATTAATAACAAAATCTAAATATAAAAACAAAATATGGTCAATTCTAATTTATTACAAGAAACACAAAAGCATTGCCCGCCTGAAAAATAATCATAAATTAAGCGAATTAAGATACCACTTTTTAAGTGATACCTACATTTATATAAGTAACTTTTATTAAGTTCCTGGAGCCAGTAGTTCAGATGGTGCATTGAAATATCTGTTCATCAGTCAGTCACTGCTTTTTAAAATCTTATATAATTGGAAACAAAAGTTTCCATTGTAAACCATTATCAAAACTTTTCACAATTGGTTAGTTTTTTGTATGAATCGACTTTGTCGCCGATAAATCCTAAGTTGAAACTGAAAATTTAGTGATGTATAAACCTCCTTTTTTTTTTAATTTTTCAAATCAGACTTATTTATTACACAAAAAATATAATTAACCTAACTTAATAATAAAACAAAATACCAACTAGAATATTAATAATATCTGGGATATCCCATGCAGCGTTATCTAGGTCCCAAAGAAAACAAGTATTATGCTTGTATTATGGGGTACTAGATAATTGATATACATATTTAAATTATTTTTTTAATTAATATTTACATATATAGATACTTTTTAATTAATTAGACATGTTCATGCACACAAAAATTAGTCCCGGGTGGGAATCGAACCCGCGACCCTCAGCTCCGCAGTTAGGATCTCTAACCACTCGGCCAAGCGGTCAGTCAAAAATATAATAAAACTATTGTACTTAAATTGTTTCTCGCCTTTCCTCAATCGACATTTTGGTGAATCTATGCGACATCCCGGCCTCCGTAGTACACGGATATAAACCTTTGATGTTGTTGATCATATTCAAATTTCCCACAATGTTTCATTTAACCCATCATAACTTTTGAACTGCCAAATAAATTTAGATAAAAATAGCTTATGTTACAATCAGATAAATAAGCTAACCAACAGCTATTCACGTCTATTATAGTTCCACAGAAACATTCATGCTAAAGTGCCAAAAAATGGTTTTCAAACTGACCGATATCAGTTTATCGCCGACTTGCATCTTGCCGTCCTTAGCGGCGGCGCCTTGTGGTGAAATCCTTGAAATGTATATAGCGTCGCTGTCTTCTCGGTATGGAGGAGACCCTTTACCGCCCGCGATGCTGAAGCCGAGTCCCGACCCATCGCGGATTAGCGTCGTGTGTACTAGCACCTTTTGTGTATATGCTGGAAATATAATAAAATCAAATAAATACTATTTCACAAAATATTACATTTAGAAAAAGACAAACGAAGATAGGCAGAAGTGACTAAAACTAATATTCAGATAATGACTGTCCGAAGTACTATTTATAATAGAGGTTTAAGTTTAAGCACGAATTTGCTATTGCAATTACTGGTGACTTTAAGTTAAAAAAAGCTGCATTCTGAAAGTTTTAAATTTGGGACTTTTTCAAAACAAAAATCACTCTGTGGCACAAAACAAAACAAAACAACAATTCGATAATTGCTTTTCAACTGTATTCACAACTGCATTTGGATTTAAACGTGGACATGTCGAAACTTGAATAATTTTTAAATACGACTTTCATCCTGGCACCGTGGTTTCATCGCAGCAGATTATCGCTCATAACATCAGTGCTGTGTACATAGGAAACATGACTAATGAACGCACCGCCCATTTTTTTTTGTTTAGTCGCTTTCGAAGTGAGAATTCTGACTTATAAAAGGAACCAAGAGGTAGGCCAGCCGCTAAAGTCAATTGTATTAAGATTTGCTAAACATAGTCATAGCTGATTTTGCATTAGATTAATACAGATAAGATGTTTATCTACTGCACAACCAGCAGCACGGTTTAGATTAACATAACCACAATATTAACTCGTTTGCGCCAAATTGGCAAAATTAAAGAACAACAGCGTAGACTGGTCAAATGATCTCCACCATTGTTTCATAATAACGCCAGATCTGATAGTACAACACTGCATAAGAATCCGTTTGTATAGTTACACTTAGAAATCCTTCGTTACCCCTCCGTACTCTCCAGACTTGGCCTCTATCGATTACAGTTTTTTTTAGGACTCGGACAAATTTGTCCATAGAAAACAAATTTAGTTTAGTAGTAGTGTAGTTTAATAGGAGTAGGAATTGCTTTTAAGAACTTTATTGAGTACTGCTCCTTACGGTTTTATCGCAAAAGCATGCATGATCTTCATGATGGCAGAAATGTGTAAAAAACGTAGTTAATTATGTTGATTAAATAAATATCTTTTTCAAAGTTTTAGTATAACTTTTTTTTTCTTCATGTTCTAATAGATTGCTGCAAATATAATGTATGGTGTTTATTAACAGAATGATCATACTATGCCATAGAACTGAGTACATCAAACTTTAGCCCTGAATGAAAGTGGCAATCGATTGAAATCTGCGAAATCCTAAGTCCTATTGGTAGTATGAATGTTTGGATAGTACCTGGCGGTATGTAAGGCTGCGTGGCTGCCGCCGGTGGCGACGCTTGCAGATGATGTAGCGTTTCGCTTTCGGTATGGCCTGACGTAGGCGATGAATTGAAGTTCACGGTGGGATTAAATGATGTATTTATGGAAGTTGGTGTGGTCTGTATCAGAACTGGTTCTTTTTGCACCATTGTGACAGTTTCGATGTCTTGAGCATACTGATTGCTGATGATCAATGGTTTCGAAGGATTTCCCCGACCGGTAGGAACCTAAAAAAATGTCAATAGGTATCATTGTGTTACTTTTGTTATAAATAAAAACACAGGGATCCCGATCCTTTTCCAGTCCCAAAAGTTTCCAACGACCCCGTGATCGTTAAATATTGACAATGAGAACGTGCTTTCGTGAAAACATACAAAAATCCCGAAATATATGGAAAATGCCGATCCCGAAGATTGGGGTCTCTAATTGTAGTTTTCCACTTCGTCTTCGCCTGTCGGTGCATCTAAAACTATTTTTTAAGTCTGTGGCCCTTGGAGACATGGCAGTGATCCAGAAAGCTAACTTTGCACACAAGAGCTGCCTGAAACATCATTATGTCGTAAACACTCAACCCTGCATTGTATAATTTAAGTTTAGTTAGTATGAACTAAAATAATACACGCTTCAATTACAATATTGAATAAACTGTAGTTTCACAACTTACTTGCCCATTTTCTAAAGTTGATACAGTATCTGTGGTGCTTGAGATGGAATGGTGGCTTGCTCCACTAGGTGCTCGACTGTGCGTTCTGAAGATAAAGAATATAGAGATAGAATTGTCAGTAGAAAATTGAAAACTGAAATCAACTGTAACTAGGTTACTAAAATTCACTGTTGGTTCTACATATTCAAAAAATTACAATATCAGGAATTTGCCTACGATGTCTTGACATTCCATTCCATCAGCCCTTTTTGTACCCCACTGCAGGGGCTTAGGCCTCCACTCAAGATTAGGGGCTTGGAGCTTTAATCCACCACTCTGTTTCAATGCGGGTTGGCGAATCGTAATGACCGCCATCTAGCCATCTATTGACAGCAGCCGGGACCGACTACTTGAAGAGCTCTCCGAGGTACGGAGTCCGTGATAGTTAATGTACTTAAGTCAGAAAAAACTCATTGGTACACGCTCGGATTTGAACCATGGCCACATGGCCTCATAGATTTGAAACAGATTCGCTGAGCTATGATTCGGGCAATCACGGCACTTGACACTCACCGGTACTTAATTCTATGAATGTACCTGGTAGAATTGGGAGTATCCCTGGTGACCACTAATGTGAGCGTGGGTCCGCTCGCCTTCAACACTTCTACCGCGTAGTAATGGTCCACATCAATCACCGAAGTACCGTTGACCGACAGCACCTTGTCACCGACCTGCATTAATAATGATTATAGAATAGTAAAGACAATGGTAACTCTAAACAAATAACTTGACGTATTAGGTCGTGTCTATTATTATTATTTTAGCGCTACAACTCAGTATGGATTGTGGCTTCCAATATAATTGGTTTTTTTTCTCCAATCCTAGGTTTTTTCATTTGCATCAAGTCTTTCTCGAAGTAGTAGTTCCATCTTTTTCATCAAAGCAGGTAAGCCTGCTTTGAGGGTAAGCCCTTAGGTCATCTATAAAATACGTCACACTAATTTTGTTTTTCGACTTCTTTTGCCCTTGTCACAGGTCCCAGGATCATATTTGTGTGATCCCCAGTCGTCGTAATGTCACATTTTTAATTAAAAACCTAGAACTAGGTAGTTCAAAATAGGGTTTTCAGCAAATAAACAAAAATAAATTCAACATTTAGATAAACATGAGACTACAGAGCATTCCGTTATTAGTCTGCCCATCAAATTCATAATTTTTTTCTACAACTTTTATCGCATCATGTCTAAAAATATTTTTTAAGGAAATATAAACGTTGAAACACCAAAATTAAAAAAACAAAATTTATTTTTTATACCATGGTTAATCACAATGGAAAAGCTAATATTTCCTATGTATCTCGCTAAAGTATGACGTTTTAGTACGAACGTGTAAAGTATGTGACTAATAGTTTCGGAAATATGAGCTTTTAAAAGTTTGGCACATGACCACATTGATCGCGCTTAAGTGTACGGACTCGGTGCCCGCTCAAATCGAGCGTCCGGCGGTGCGGGGCGTGCGGCGTTCATTACGAACGCATGTTTGTAAATGAACGTGGTCTAAGTGGCCGGTCGGCGGAGCGGTGAGGACAGCGTGCATGTTTGCGTTCTGCGGAGCGTCGGCGTGCGCGTTCAAACCAGTTTGAGTTTTGCAGCGGCGTGTGCAGCGTTTCATAATGTCGTTCGAAGTCATAGTTTCAGAAATTAAAAAAAAACCTGAAATGTGGTTGTCATCGTATAAATTATACAAAAATAGATATAGGTAGACACTGACATCCTTGTATATTCGTGGAATTTGTTTTCGTTTAATCTTAATGTTTTATAAAGCATCGCGAATGCTCCCACACTTTTCTCTGTTTAACAATGTCACTTCGACCTTCCCGCAATTCAAATTTCATCCAGAATTTTTTTTCTAAATACATGTCAATAATATCGTACGATGCCATCAACGCCATGTAAACGCGAACGCTGGGCGTTTACTGAGGCCACTTGGTGAGCGCTCGTACGCTGCATGAACGCCTCGCCGCACGCCCCGCAGAACGCTCTTTCACTGAGGCCGTAGACTAAGTATCACCAACACGATAGGTCGGGAACGATAATCAAACTTACCCGCAACCCAGCCATGTAAGCAGGACCGTTGGGAGTCACCCGCGATATGAAGATACCTTCATCTTCACCTATGTACGGAGTAGAACCGCGGCCGCCAGCGATGCTCAGCCCAAGGCCGCCGGCGGCCCGAGCTATTCGAACTTCTATACAACGCTGCTCACCGCCCACAACTCTTGGCTCGCTCGATGCACGATCCGAGGTTGTTACTGATTCACCTAAGAGATAAATAAGAGATTAGTGTTTTTTGATTAATACTTAATTTAGACTTGCATAATAGAACGGAGAGAAAACGCCTAACACCGTTAAGATTACAAATTATGATTTCATATAGTTGAACTGGTTTTTATATCGCATTATCTAAGTTGCTCTTTGCTAGAGGTAAAAGTTTGAAATTAATGATCGTAGATTAATACTAAGAATACAGTATTTAAATAAGATTTATACAAGCCGCCTCGTATTCCTTATACCCACAAATAAAATGAAAGAGTAATTATTATAAATGTAATAACTTTTATAAAAACATACTTTATATTTCACGAATTCTCAGGTATTCTACACAAATTCCATTTCTATATAAATCGCTTTGTAAGTTAAATGGATGTGAAAGGAGCATTATTCGGATTGTTTAGAAGCTAAAACATATTTAGTTTAAATTTTGCATGACGTTTCTATGTTAGTTGAAGACGTACAAAAACCTCTAATGTAAACTGATTTAAATTAATCAATTTAGTTAACGTCTGATCATTGGGTGTAGAATAAATTATTGAATACATTGTCTATTTTTATGTGAACAGAGCCGTGTACAGCTCTTTTTAAAATGTACCTAATCTTTCTCAATATAACAATAGTGAACATTGAAATAAAAAATGTATGTAATATTTTTTCTTTTGGTTTTTTTTCTAGTTTTTAATACTAGACTGCCGTGGAACTTTCATAACCACTGCGACAGTTTCATGAGAAAAATATAGCTGTACTTATGAGTATAAAAGCCCGATCTACACTACACCGCATTATTTAGATAACACACACATTCTTCAACCTCGTGTATTAAATATAAAAATATATATAACTGCAATTCGATTTGGCACAACACACGATTTAGCGTGTGGTTTATGTTGGTCTGCGGGTGATCGACCTCGATGGTTTAACGACCTTTGTGGTGCAGTGGTCAAACACTATACCTACCCACAACGCAGAAAGCGACGGATTCGAATCCTACTTCGGTACATTAGAAATATACTTCCTAATTTCCATCTCGAGTCAAGCAAGGATTCATCGCCCTGTCGCTATGTTTTAAACGAATAGATTATTAATTTAAAATGCGCCGATCGGCCCTTGCGCTGTCGCCTAATGTTTATTTACCGTTCAGGGAGATACCGCGTTGTGACAACAAAAATGTGAGCAAAAATATATGCGCCATAGACGAAATATACACCAGTTTATGTTTTGAAATACTTGGTGCGAAGTGGAGTTTCGTGTGATACAAATGTAAAATTCGTATTGCTAAAGACAATAAAGATTCAAAAATTACATTTCATGGGTAATGGTAACAAAATTTTTACCTAAAATAGTTTGATTAAGACGTATGATGTGTGCAGAGACCAGTCAACCTATAGACCACGCTTTAATAAACGTCAGTACGAAAACGAAATCGCCAAAAACTGGCGGGGTGCGGGGAGAGGTCGGCTAGTTTTCATTGGCTCGTTCAAAATTGACAATTTAATGGCTTCCGACGTGCTTCCAACTGACGGCTCACTAGTGACGTAGTTATGTAGTGTCACTACATAGCCTTGGCGAATGCTACTCCCTGTCAAAGCGTGGTCTATAAGGTTGACTTGTCTGTGGATGTGTGTGATCACCGAGTCTGACATTTTACTAACGTTTTCGATCGTTTCGAAATAGGAGACGCGCCATCCTGATTATTATGCTATATACGTTTGATACAAAGATATGTCAAATATCACAAGCTCCGCCGACACAGTCAACTCATGTGACGGTGGTCAACAGCCCCCAACACGTACGTTACGGTCCAGACTCCGCACCTCAATGTTAAGGAAAGGCTGTAGGCCAGTACTGGAGACTCAAAAGTCTGAGAATGATGAACCCCTTGCTTCCCACAAACATAAAAGCTGTCAACTTAGATTTGGCAGATTACAGAAATGGCACATCTACCTCGACCTATATATAGTCCAAGTGAGGTATTTGTCACTAGGGCGGAAGACTACGTATTATTTTGATCTCCCAATTTAACGATCCTTATATTACTTTTCATGTCCATCGCTACTTAGGTACATCATAAAACAGCCGGAGCGAAAAAATGTATCGCGACGAACGAGATCCGTTTTCAAAGTTTAAAGGAGAAAGCATTACTACTGTCTATTCACCCGTATATAGATCTCTATGAAAGAGTAACTTTCTATTCATATTGTCCTGTGGTGCCCTCAAATAAATAACTATGCCTCAGTGTACAATTTATATTCTGTGGCTAAAAGCTGTTGTTAAAAAAAATTACTTATGATTAAAAGGTGACGAGAATTTTTTAGTTAAGGCTCTTCATGAACTTGATGAGTAAGAATATCAAGCAACAATCTAAAATATTGAACCAGTAAAGTACACTTTGTTCGAAAATAGGTCAAGACTAGTTTAAAACTATAGAACCATGTCAAATTAAAAAAGTTTTGACAGGGTATTATCCCCTTTAGTATCTATCTATGTCATGCAATTCAAAGTTATCGTATTAGAACTATAATTTTATAAATTATTTCACGTTTTTAAACAAGGAAAAAATTTAAAACTCAAAGGAAAATGTATAAATTTAAAAGCTTTTTTCTGTGATACCCCACTCATTAGAGACGTTTTAAATATTGAATTAGAAATTTTAGTTATATATATGTTTTTTAGATTAAATATTAACATCTTCACACACTTGCATACCATTTTATGGTAGGTCGTCTACTTCAGAAGTAACAAGATACGTCAGCCCAAAGTTCAAAGATCAAATAAAAAGTTACACATAACAATTTATAGGTGTTATCAGAAAAGTAACGTGTCACTCTCTATCTATCTATACATACTCTGTCAATCTATAAATATATACAATATAATATACACCAGCGATATATAATTTCTTACTTATTACATCCTACGCATATAAATTAAATCACAGTTTCCGCCAAAGATAGACGGGCTTCATGAAAGTGACAGTCGAACCAGTACTGTTATTTACAATTTCCCTATCCGAGCAAAGCACGACTCGTGAAAGGGTCTTAGCTATAGAGATAGGATCCACCGCTTCCTCAACAGTTATAGTTACGATAAACGGGAAGCGTATGGTGTTTGTTTTCTGATTGCGTCAATTTGAACAATTTTCAACATTTCGAACCAACAAACGTGCTTAGTTCGAAAAAGTAAAATATAATCTGATTCACAGATCAGAAATAGAATTAATTAGAAAATATAAATCTAAAAAGATTGATATAAATTTGACAACTTTTAATAATTTCTTTTTAATCACATGTTAATACCTACTACAGGCACCGGTACAGGCTACGCTTAATTTGGGACTATATGACCGTATGTGGGATGTCCCAGATATTATTATTATTAATACAATAATTACTAATCAGTCGCCTATTACAACTGATAAGATGAGCCGGATGGTTAAATGCAATGTGGGCGTACGAAACAAACCGACTGTGACGCCGCTGACCTACAAATGAGCGCATTAATTCGACTATATGATTAACAAGCACGAAAACATGATCGTAATCGTCAAGAATAAAACACCAATCATGAATTATCTTATACACGTACGATTTGATTCGATAAAACTTATCGTAAATCCGTCGTCACTTACGAGGATATATTTCGTAAATACAGCTGACTGATTCTCTAGTGTGAATATTTACGGATCAATTCAAATGAAATTCATAATCATAAGAATTTTAATGATATTATTAAAATTGACTTTAATTCAAAATAAAAATTAAATAATTTTTTGGAGGTACGTCCATGCAGATTCCGAATTTACCGTTACACTTTGTATTCATAAGGAAACTGTCAAAGACTAAATTATGTATTGTACAGATAATCTAGTACACACAAAAAAAAATGAAGTGTCTGTGATTTCTAATTACTTTTTTATGCTCATTTGTAAACAAAACCCAAACACACGCTTTTTTAAATGTTGCCTGTAAGTTTGTTCGACTTAATATCCGAAACGACTGAACCAATTTCGACGGAACTTTCACAGACAGATAGAAGACTAATAATAGTACACCATGAAGCAAGTACGGTAAGCTGCATATTATAGTCGAGGTGTTTAATAAACTTATAATAAACCGATGATTATAATAGCCAGCTTTCTGAGTACGAGTATCATACAACGTTTTTAATACATTTGCGATCAAAATTAGGTAGATACTTCAAATGTAATAATGGCGGAAGCTAAGGACGCGAGCGGGTTGCTTTTCGCGGTTTACGCATGCCTCACAAACAGAATGCTCGTTTATGGTTGGTGTAAAGTAAAAAGGCCTAATACTGTAAAATACAACGTTACGGTACACGTTTCGATGTCATAAAGACCTTTGGTTACTTTTGAACTACAGGTTACTTTTGAATTTGGAAATATTTACCGGTCCTGCATAGACTTGAAAAGCCATGGAAATTATGAAAACCACGTGAACGAAACCGCAAACGTTCGCTAGCATAAAAATCTAAAGATCTTGTTTCACAATCAACGAGTAGATTGTCATTCATAACTCATCAGTGAATAGAAAATTTTAAATCGAAACAGATGGCATAATTGACATCAATTCAATTCATTCCGCCTAAACTAGGAAGCGACGGATTCGTCATCGAATGCACAGACATACATACATCCCGACATTTGCCCACAATAGCCAGCCAATCAGTCCACACACTTTCTCCCTCATACCCTTAATAGAATAATTTAACAACTGAGCCACGATTGTACGCCCGAGATCGTGACTATCATTTGACGCTACACTTATTTTATTACATTCCAATTCAATCTGAAACAGAGAAGCGGGATATCGGAGCGCACAACCGGTTTTTCTTTGTATTTGAGATATGAAAATAAGATAAAAATAAGTATTATTGAGGACTTGTCAGTCTTCATTTTGACGAAACAAATGAAAGAATCTTAATGACGTTTTATTGACAGTATTATAGGTTCTCTAAAATTCACATTCAAAGGAGAACATAGTTGCAAATAAGCAAAAACATTTTAAAATGTTTCCTCAAATAACGTTATTATTCGATGATGGCGTATAAAATTGTATGACAGAAACTTTGGAAGAACAAAACTACAGTTTGACAAAGGATGAAAGTATAGTTATACTATTATAACAAAAAGTATTTGGTAAATATAAATACTATATGAAGTTAAGTACATTATCTATCACTGACTCCGTGCCTCGGAGAGCACATTAAGCAGTCGGTCCCGGAAGCTGTCAATTGATGGCGGTCGTTACAATCCCTAACCCGCAGTGGAGTAGCGTGGTGCATTTAAGCTCCAAACGCCCTCCTCACCCTGGGGGAGGCCTAAGCCCCTGCAATGGGGTAAAATGGGCTGATGATGATGATGAAACACTATATGAAATAATTACTATAATTTTACATATATTTTTCAAATGACGAGCGCATAGTGCCGAGTTTAAAAGAATAATATTTGTACCATGATTTATACCATATACGTAATTTTTTAATTATATGATGACGCTGTGTGGGATTTTCCAGGTATCATTATTATTATATAGTAAGTATAAATATGTAGAAGTATTTAGAAATAAGTGGCAATAATATTAAACGAAAACAATTATAAAGTCTCGAGACCACTGAAGGCACCATAATGTTATCGACGGCCGGTGAAAAGCCACTTGACAAAATTAAGTTATTATCTAGAAAGTTAGTAACATTTTATGCATAATAAATTTAGGTATACAAAGTATTATCGACGAGTGACCTTCAAACCGCGAGGCTCATAAAGCGAGATGACTTCATACGAGTAGCGCAACACCAACACACACGATGTACCTAATTCATGTAAATTATGTTTACAAGACGGTAATACGCGAGGATAAAATTTACATACTTTAAAAACAATTTTAATAACGACTTCGCTCGTGTGCGGCTTTCGTTTCATTGCCAATTTCTTCAACATCTAATGGCGAGGCTACACTTATGTGTAATTATGTAATTATTGTATTAATTTTATTAATAGGATACCATACAATTGCATTTTGCAGGTGTAATGACATTTATAATTTAATATAATGCTTCCGCTTTTGCATATTGTATAGATTTTGGAGTCAAAAATAATAATGTATGTGAGGCATAGAGTAAATTAATTTGACAGCAGCGTTTGGTTTTAATATAGTCACAAATGTCACTTTACAGTATCTAAAATGTCAAACGCGATTTCGCAAAGGTGAAGACCGGCGCACGGGAACCTCGTCATCTTACACGACCTAGCTAGTGTATGAGTGGTTAGAGGGTAAAAGCAGAAGAGGGCTTCTAGTGAAGTCGTACTTTTATGGTCAGGCATAGAGTAAATTAATTTGACAGCAGCGTTTGGGTGTCAGGGCTTCACTGTATCATCAAGTACTAAGGTTTATAATAAATCTAATCCAGATTATGAAAGATATAGATCTTTTTTCTCTGATTTCAGTTTATAACCTGTAGGTTTATGCAGATAATGATGTAGAAATGTCTACACGAAACGAAATTACCAAACAAGGAAAATGTACCAATAACTGCGCAGTTAAACTCTTAAAAGTTGTAGCATGAACACGATTTTTTGAGGTCGACCACAGCGACTCGCAACACATTCGATATAAGTTTAGATATGACATAATGCATAGGTAAAGGCCAAACAAACACCTTGGTACAGAAAACTACCACGGACATCGATACTCGACACATCACGCGCCTATTGCGAAATAAAACGAAAACAAGACACTTACGGGTGCGCCCAACCGAATATGTGAACGATGACTGCTTGCTTACTCAACAGAGTTTCAACTTTATATACGGACACAAAAACAAGAAGTCGTTAAATGTATTGAAAGACGTAAATTTTAATGATAGTTTGACAAAATCGAATGGTAACATTTAGATTTAATGATCTAGCATCATAGCATAGAGGTAATAATAATAACGTATACATGACAACAACGTCTAGGCCCCAAAGTAAGCATTAGCTTGTGTTTTGGGTACCAAGCGAAGACACCACATACATATAACAACCATGACCCAGTACCAGTATCGATATTCATCATATAAATACTGACCCGAACTGGTATTCGAACCCGGGACCTCCAGCTTCGCAGGCAGGGTCGCTACCCACTAGGCTAAGTGGTCGTCTAAGGTATTAGAGGTATGAAAATAGAGATATAAAGCTGTATGAAACTGACTTTTTTGAGACCGTTATCAATACGCAAAAAAAAAAATTGATTGTAGTTTATTATTTAAACATAAAAATGAATCTGAGGCATTTTGTTTTGAGTTACTATTTAGGTACAATTAAAAACATTCGAATATTGCCAGTTTAGTCCAATAAATTAAATATAATTGATAAGCCGCCGGCAATTTGACACGCAGGAACGAATAGGCAGCTCTACTTTACCGCACTTGAAATTTTAATACATCTACGTTCCGTCTTTCCTTAAAGTTACAGTTCGGAGTTTACGTGTGATTATCGCGTTTATGGGCGTGTTGTTTTTTTTTTTTTTTAATTGGTTCAACACTGTTACGGTCACTCTATCGGTAAACATTTCCGCCCATTCAGAACAGACAAAATAACAGCAAAGTTTCCGAGTGGTTTAAAACGGTATTATTTCGAGTGTAAAATTGTTGAGCAAAACCACTTTCAGGTTTAAAATAGATTCGAAAAAACCGTAACACATCGCGGTCGCGAAGTAGTAAATAAATAATATCAAAAACCAAATAAAAGTCTGAATAAAAAAAAGAAATATTGACCCGAGAGTCGGTGGGTGTTGTTATTTATGTCTGACCTCATTGTGAAAAGGAGGAATGAACGCATAAACTTTTATTAAAGATAATTTAAAATTCTTCAAGTTTACGACTATTACTACAAGAGCCATTACCACTAAAAAATAACGTATTTATTTATTTACAATTACTTTAATGAAAATCAAGATACAAAAAAGTTTCCCAATAAATATTAATAAGGCATAATTTTCAAAGCAATAATTAAAATTTAAATGGAAAAAAAAATCATAACAAAGGGCATTCAACTTACGTTTCTTTCTCCTTATAACACCCATCTCGTATAAACAGTCGAAAGGTAAAGGCTCGTTAATTTAATAATAGACCGAACGTATATACCAAACGTTGGTCAGCTAGCGCATGGTTTACGTTGTTATACCCTTAACGCATTCCAGATCGGTCATTGTACTTTATATTTAAAAATACTAACACTTGAAGCGATATTAATAGATGACCATTACAAAATATATAAAACTCAAAAGCCGCGGTGAACGAAACAAACAAACGGCGTACGGGTCAGTAAATAAAGAGGCCTAAAATACGCTAAGCCGCGACCGCTATCAGAGTCGGAATGCACGAGCCCGGTATAAACGGTATACCCGCGAGATGCGGATGAGAGGCTGTGGCGCCTAACGCGATGCCCGCGACCTCTCGGCTCGATTAAAAATAGAAAGTACCACCATAGACCCGCGTGCCGCCTTTTTTTTAACCCTCGGCTACACGCATTTATCTATACCATCGATCGATCGGATCGGACCCGGCTAGTCGCATGAACACTTTCGTTTCATGATAAACATCACGAAAACGAAATCTATGGCCACAAAGATAAGATCTAAGTTGAGCTGACAAAAAAATAACAAATAAAAGACACAAAAAAGTTTCACGCTACTTAATGTCTCAATGAGAAATAACATTAAAAAGTAATGCCTGCGTAAACATTACTGGCGGTAGTGGTTACGTGAAAACTGACCGTGTGAGAGGTATTCCGCAAAATAATAATATATACATATATAATAACTTTATACGTACAAAACATGGCGATCGATATTAACGCATGTATGAGGGCAAGCCTGATAAGTAATCTACGTAACTATGAAATAAAAGATTAACATGGACATTTTCTTTGTGTATATTTTTAATTTAAACACTGAAACGAAGTCCTCTGGAAGAGTAATGCACTTATTACACTTCTCATAAAGAAATATCAAAAAATAAGCCATTCAAAAATATTCTTCGGGTTGTTCTTGTCAAAATGCCCTGTTAAAAATCGTCGTGTTATTAAATATTTTTAATAAAGTCTAAACGGTAAATAAGCATAGGGTGCGTCTGGGCTGTCGGGTGTGCGGTCAATTTTTTAGTGTTACGTACCTCAAAAGGAAAAAAAGGAACCTTATAGGACCACTTCTTTGTCCGTCCGTCTGTCTGTCTTTCTGTCTGTCAAAACCTTTTTTCTCAGGAACGCGTGGAGGTATTAAATTGAAATTAATATTAAAAGCTTCGGTCTATGGTCCCTTAGAGCTGTAAGAAATGAAACTTTTA
The DNA here is from genome assembly GCA_949709985.1 of Luffia ferchaultella. Lineage (NCBI taxonomy): Eukaryota > Metazoa > Arthropoda > Insecta > Lepidoptera > Psychidae > Luffia > Luffia ferchaultella. The sequence goes on from OX453248.1 coordinate 10,726,691, forward strand.
AATAAACGTAATCAAAAAATACGGCCATTTACGCCTCATATTTTGACACTCGCATGTCCATAAAAACCTACAGTGTACTTCCGTTTACCTAGAAACATGAAAGGCAAGAACAGCAAGTCTGCAAGCAGCAAGTAACAAGGTCTGCCAGCACAAGTAAAGAAAAAAATCCGAAAATTGGTAATTTGTACTTTTATCACATAAAAGGATACTGTTTGATTTATTTAATTTGACATGCGTTTTTGTGCCTTTTAGCGGTGAGTACTATAAGTACTCGTAACATAACAGTAACTACGGAACGCTCAGGGCACATGTTATTATTTACAAAGCTTTTTGCTCAAAGCTCGCTCTTTTACGTGAGTAGTATGCACAGATGCATTATCGTCTAAAAACAATATGCCTCCACTGAATTTGCCTCTCCTTTTTTTTAACCGACTCTCGTCCGCCCTTCAACATCCCCAAATATAGTTAAGATTAGTTTCCTTATCGATGGACAAAAACTTCCGAATAGGTTTCTCATCCTTAATTTTTCAGTATAATGATTCTTGTTTACTTTCGTGATTCTATATTGTCAAATCAAGATCTAGTCATCATCATCAGCCCGTGTCTCTCCACTGCAGGATATAGGCCTCTCCCACGGCTCGCCACCACACACGGTCCTCCGCCTTTCGCATCCAACTACCCCCGGTATAGTGCTTCAGGTCATCTGTCCACCTGGCCGGTGGGTGCCCAACGCTTCGCTTTCCGGTACGTGGCCTCCATTCGAGAACTCGTCTACCCCATCGGTTATCAGTTCTACGGCAAACGTGACCGGCCCATTGCCACTTCAGCTTGCTGATCGCTTCGGCTATGTCGACAACTTTAGTTCTTTGACGGATTTCAGTGTTTCTGATTTTATCCATCAAAGAAACACCGAGCATAGCCCGCTCCTAGCACGCTGAGCGACTTTGAATTTATGGATCAGTCCTGCCGTGAGAGTCCATGTTTCGGCACCGTATGTCATTGTAGGTAGGACGCATTGGTTGAAGACCTTGGTCTTCAGACATTGTGGTAGTGGCGACGAGAACAGACGACAAAGCTTCCCGAAAGCAGCAAGATCTAGTCACAAATCATTATTCTAGAAATAATGTTTACCTCTTCACCGCTACTCATTTTTAAAAACGCCTCACAACATCTCACAAGTCGCGTCGCTCCATGAAGAACGGAGTTACCATTTTAGGGACTCGGCGCGCAGTGATCATGGACTTACTGAAAAATATTGATGATATTTCTATTACGTATGTAGCCATTTCGCACTGTATTGTTCACCGATCTTCTAAATTTATTTCTTCACTTTTAACACATTTTCGTCGGTAACGGCGGTAAATGCGGTCGCCCACTACAGGAGTCCCACTCATCAGCCCATTTTTACCCCACTGCAGGGGCTTAGGCCTCCCCCAGGGTGAGGAGGGGGGCTTGGAGCTTAAATCCACCACGCTGCTCTATTGCGGGTTGGGGACTGTAGCGACCGCCATCTATTGACAGCGTCCGGGACCGACTGCTTAACGTGCCCTCCGAAGCACGGTGTCATTAATATTGTGTCTTCGAGTTCGGAGGCGTCTTCGAGTGATTCTAACTCCCTTGTTTAAACGGTTTTGACCAAAACTTTACGAAGAAATCGGTATGGCAAAAATCACCGAACACATTAATTTAACGCACGTTGTCTGATTTGTGGCAGCGTATTTCCATCTTTAGTTAGAAATTTAACTGCTACTCGATGCCCAAATTAAACGTGTTCCGTTTCACGTGCGACATTTTGAAAACAAATTGACGTCATCGAGAAAACAAACACAATGAACAAAAAGTAAACAACCGAGAATATAGTAGTATTCTCGGTTTATTACTTAAAAATAAAAATAAAAACGGCCAGTGTAATTTTCGCATTAGGTATTATGGTTAGAAGAAATTAATATGCCTATTTCTATCTTCAATTACGATAATAAACACAAAGACAATACATGAGACAACGAAAGATCTAGAAACTTGTGTTAACTATTGTACGTAGCTTTTGCCGCTTTTTATATACATTGAAATACCTCAAGATGTGCCTGTAATTTACTAATGTTAGATTCCAATAAGACATAGCACGCGTAAATACAATGGCATCGTGGAATGCATATACCATCGTTAAATGCAAAACGTCCAATAAAAATAAACGATACATTTAAATTAGTGTCATTGAAGTTATAAAACAATCAATTTAGAATTAATAGCTCTTACACATTGTAAGTTGAAGCACGAAAACGAAATGGACTTGCTTGCTATCAAAATTTAAAAACCTTTGGGATTCATACATTATATGGCTATGAGAGAACAAATAATATTTTTTTCTGTAATATTATTTTTAATAATAAATGTACATATAATTTTTATTTTATAATGATTAGGTGCATTTCCAAGTTAGTATATTTTTAAGCATACCTGACTGACCCATACCGTCTATAATTTTAAAACTAACCAATGCATCAGAATGAATCGTCGCCGATTTTGTAAGGGAAATACTTATGAATTCCGGAATATTTTAATAATTATAAAAACTGTTTTAATTAACGACCGATTCGTTGTTTCCCTGCGAACATTACTTTGTCACCGTTTATTTTATTTTCAGTGCTGACAGGCCGCCGCTATCAGCTATCATGTTCAAGGCTCGCTTCAACGATCACGACCATTTCACAGGTTCACTTTCGCGCGGTGGCGGATGTAAAACCGCAGATTAAACCATTCCCATTGGCCGCGGAGACTGCGGCGACGTGCATGTGCAACTATGTCAGTATACACATATACGACTGAGGTCGGTGCACCCCGTTCGAAGAAAGTTTTATAGATTATAGTAATACCACCTCGTAAAGACGATGGCGTCGAATTTCCTAATCAAAGCGAGATCAACTATTTAAAAACTTCACTAATTACAGTTGACTTTCCCAAAAGGTATTGTAATTATAATTAGACAAGTCTAATTATGATGGTGATATCGTTACTTTAATCAATGAGTCGAAAATGCTAACAATAATGAACACTTTCGCGAAGTTATGTAACAGGCGGATGCAGCATAGATAAATGAGACGGAGCAAAAAATCGTGACTGCTATACGGTAATCGCAGGAAGGCGAAAGGTGTCGAAATATATGAGTCTAAATCATGGCATAAGTTATTCAGTAACGCGCCAGACCGAAGCTTGCGAGTGAGGTAACCAACCTCCTTTGTCAATTTTTGCATATACTATACTGCATATGCTGCAACATACTATGGTTTAGTTTATATAAAGATTTTAATGCAATGTTCCCTTCTAATCGATGACGCTTTAAAACCAATTTATTTAATTAATCGCAGTTAAATTGGATGCGAAAATTTAGAAAGGATTGGTCATTGAATAAGAGAAATATTTCGGTTATATAAAACCAAATATAATAGATATTTTATCATTTTAAAAAAAAAAATTATGATATTTATTACGAAAAAAAAATATAGTCGAATTGGGAACCTCTAACGTTTTGAAGTCAGTTAACAAAGTTTTAAATAAGGGATTAATACGAGTAAACAATGATGATGAAATTAGCAGAAAAACAGCCGCGACTAGTTAACCATATCTTCACCATTAATGCTTCACGATAACGCACTACATTGCACAAACAACTATTTCAACGCTACAGTAGTTACACTTAAAAACCCTTCGTCACACTTCGGAGTATTCAGACTGGGCCCCACCGAATACCGTTTTTTCCGCAATTTAGTCTACTTTCCTCACGAAAAAAAAATGTTAGTTCCCGAAAAGCAATAGAAATTGTTTTCACGAATTTCGCCAAGTACCGATCCTAGAGTTCTTTCGCAAAGGCATTCATGACCGCCCTATTAGATGACAGACACGGGTAGATAAAATGGGCAATTATTTTAAATGAATAAAAAAAATTTTTTTTACCTCAATCGGCTATTTCACGCCGTTAATATTTGTGTGCTTGAACATGTCTTTATGTTCCATGACAGGGAGTAAAATACCTATCTATGTACTATAAAGATATTTAAGTATGTATTACAGGGTTTCTGATACCCATAGCACAAGCTCTGTCTGCGTTGGTCTTAGATAGATGCACGTATGTGAAATGTCCCAAATGTTATTTATTATGTGAAACGTCCTCGACTATAAACCTTAATCATATGTCTATTTTGAGAATTGTCAATAACATGGCATAGCTGGTTTTTATTATGGAAATGGGAACAATATTACGATTATTCGGCTAATACAGATAAAAAGTGTATGGTGTTACGGATTCGAAATGGGTGATTTCTCATATTCTCAACGTGTTGGTGTAATCGTCAAGCGGGGACATAACGGACGTAAGTTTAAGTACATCATAGCGCGCAACATTCTGCTCTGCGCAAAACAAAAAGTATATATCTAAAATCCAACTTTCGGTCCCCTTTTAAACTGAATGCGCGTCCGCCTTCAGCTCAATTTTGTATGAATGTACAGTCTCAAAAGTTCTAAAACTGTCTTTCATGAGCGGTGATCGTGCTCGCGCCGACTTTATCTGCCATCGGCGCACGAAGTTGGCCCACGCTACACGCGCACCGTGCAGCACCGCCTCCTAAGCACACCTATACAAAGCTCATCCGTTACAGTTTATTGTACAGATACGCATTTTAAACTATTCTGCAAGATTGATGTTGCAATGCAACGCTATCATTAATCTTTTACGTTGTTTTGTTTCTACGATATTTTAAATAAAAAATATGTTAAGTTGTAAATGGCGTAAAAAAGTTGGTTGTATTTTAAAAGAAAACATATCATTAATAAAAATACATTTAAATTGTTATGTATTATAAGGAGGCAAGTAGGTATATCATTTAGTATGCTACAATTATTAGAATATATTTATTAATGTTTATTTTCGGCCATTATTTTATGTACCTACTTACGACACTTATCTACTTAAAAAAACGCAAAGAGCCCGACGCGATGTTCTAAATAGCGTCACACAAAAAGAATAATAATAAGAATATAAGATTTTAATTCCCGGCTAAATCTTGAAAATTGAAAAAAAAAGTAAATTGCCAACATACAAAGAATATTCATTAAATGTGAGAATGAGTTACACTCCTTGGTCGGAAAAATTAATACTGGCAAGCATAGCCCAGACGCATATAAAAGTCTTCGGCCAGTGAATGTTACCAGTGATGAAAAATGGAACTGAAACATGCTCTTACTGTGGGCCTCATAAGTAAGCTCAAAGTCACTCAACGAGCTATGGAGAGGGCTATCTCTGCGAGATCGAATCAGAAATGAAGAAAAACGAACGGAAATCACCGACATAGCCCAGTGGATTAGTAAGTTGAAGTGGCAGTGGCAGGTCATATAGCACGCAGAACTGATGGCCGATGGGACCGAAAAGTTCTGGAGTGGAGACCACGCCACAGCAAGCGCAGCGTAGGACGTCCAGTCACAAGGTGGAAAGATGACCTTGTAAAGGCGGACGCCGGGAGGACGCTGTATGCAGATCGCTACCGGCAGGGCATATTGGGAATCAAGGACAGAGGTCAATGTCTAGCATTGGACTTCCTACGACTGAGATGATGATGAATTATTTGTTTCCTCCTCCATGGAGAAAATTAAAATACGCGCGGTAAATAAAATATTCTTTTTAAAAAGTGTTTACTACGGAGCAGCTAAATCAAGACTTACTAAGAACATTCTTCGAGGCTCCTTCATATTCAAGGGTTGCTCTTTGGTGTGCTGAGTTTAAGCGAGGAAGAACTTGCACTAACGACGAGCCACGATCGGGGCGCCCTACGACGGCAAGCACCAAACAAATTATTTAAAAAATCGAATAACTGTTTTAGCAGATCGTCGTGTTACTGTTCGTTTTATAGTTAAAGAAGTTAAGATAATGATGGCCTATAATATTATGCACGATCATCTGGGCATGAAAAAAGTGTCAGCGTGCTGGGTGCCCAAAATGCTTACGGACGTTTCAAAACCAAATTGTTTGGATTTGTAACGATAAAATCCTCGCCGATTTTGGCTTGATTCATAATAACTATGGAGGAAACATGGCTTCACCTTCATCTTCACTTTAGCAGTCCATGACTTGGAAAAGACCGCCAGTAAAATCATGGACTCTCTTTTTAGGGACAGCCAAAAGGTGGCAATGAACGAATACCTGATTCATGCGGCCACTATTACGATGGCTTCATATGCAGAACAAATTCAAAAGTGCAGGACAATTCAAAAAAAGGCGTAACGAAATACGCGAGAAACATAGCAAACTTGCTTAAGTTGTTTTGTTTCAACAAGATAACGCCCCCCCCCCCCCGCGCACAAGTCCAGGGTTGCGATGGCTGCCATTGAATTGATGGAACATCCTCCATATCACCAGCCTTCGCCCAAAGTGACTATCTCATTCCGCGGTTGAAAGAGCACCTTAGAAATGGAAAGAAGACAATGAGGCAGTGCCAGTGGACGCCGCCGTACACGATTTTTTAGAGGCTCAGAATGAAAAGTTTTTAAGTAAAGAATGTTTAAGTCTAGAAAAAAGATACTTACATCAAGTGTATTTAAAGCATTAAAAGGTGAGTACGTCGGAAAATAAAATAAGTTCTATTAAAAGATAACTGCGTCATAGTCACTCTCACTTTTTATTGAATACCCCTCGTACATATACTTATACACAACGGCTAAAACTGAAATTCTTTTTTAGAGGCTCTTTATAACGAGTTTAGCCAATTAAAAAATAATAATCACAGTTTATTGTTTGGGTGAAGCTGACGAGACGAGAAAAAAAACTCACTTATACATAAATTAAAGCTTTTGTACTTCTACAACTTTCACTACATCATCGGGCAATCAAAACGATATTTGTTTCAATCCTTACTTGCTTTGAACGTAAATTCCAATACGGAACACATGACACCTCGAACTGCCGTTTTTGTGGTTAGCATGACTGGCGGTTCTAATAATTATTAAAACAACACTATAGTTTTTTTTGTCCCTGTACTCTAACTGTAAAAGCTTTTGTTGGGAAGGTCGAGAGATGTATGACCACAAAGCAACGACTAGTCTGTGCGCTCAATATCGGTACAGTCCAGGCCGCGATAACTGGGGACCTTAAACGAGTCTATTGTTGTCCGTCCCCTGGGAGGGTGAGGTCGACCCTCGTCCTCGATACGCACTAGCAAGGGACAAGTGATACTTTCTATATATATACACACACCGTATACTCGTAATATAAAGTGTTCATTTTCGCTTAATTAAGCACTTATCAGGGTTCCGTACCCAAAAGGCAAAACGGAGCACTATTGCTGTCACTCTGCTGGCAGTACGTCTTTCGGTATTCACGGTTAATCCGTATGTCATAGCTCGTAAACGGAATTAGTTACAGACTTAAGGTTTGGATAATTTGTATAAAATGTTCAAAAAAAAGGGGGAAGCCCGTAAATGAAAAAAGAGACCAAAATATTTTTTTTCTTTCTGGCATATAGCCTAGCATATGGGGAATCATTGTATTATAAACATAATTTGGTGTCTTTCTCAAAAACTAAACTAGTTAAGAAATTGAAATATCTGTAAATTATGTAGATATTTAACCAACAAATACTGAAAACGCTGATTCTTAATGTAGTTGGTACCAAACATACCAATATGTTTTCTTTCACAGGTTGTTGATTTATCTCGAAAACGAAATATGTAAAGACATAATTTAAATGTATTGGTGGTACAGAATTCTCGTGCGCGAGTCCGCATCGCATTTGATCTTTTTAAATAATAAGCAATTACAGTTCGATCTAGCTAGATACCAGTTGCGTAGGGACAGACAGACTCCCAGCAGAATGACAGCAACAGGGCTCCGTTTTGGCCTTTGGGTACGAAACTCTAATAAGTGCTATGAAGAAAGGTCTCTTGCACAAATAAAGAGAAAAATCAGAAAATTACAACATGCAATATATAGTTTAAAGTGTACTTTACAAATGCTTAGTTTTAGTAGATAATTAAATCTATAAGTACGTTTTCATGCCATCTAGCAGTGAATTGCAGTAAAACAACCAAAAAATATATAACAGCATAGAACCCTGACGATGCAAGTCCGACTCGCACTTGACTTGGGCGCTTTTTTTATTAACACTGTAGGTACTTATTTTAGTAAAGCTAAGTTGGACAGATACGAGGTCTAAAGGTTTTGATTTGATTTATTACGAATAATTTGATTTATTAGGAAGCACTTTCAAAATAGCGTAAATAAAGTAAATTTCCCCTACATGTGTAACTACTCTCTCAATGAACGGTGTGTAATAAAATTTACAGAAGTACCTTGTAAATTATTAACATGTTACTAATAATAATATGTCTAAGAAAATTAAATCATAAATTATTTAACTATCAATAAATAACATACCGTATCCGTGGACTGTTGGTTCATGTTCGCTGATTCTAACGCGACGTTGAAACCTCCTGCTGGGCAATGTATAATGAACGTCAGCAGTTGTATGAGGATAATTCTCAACTCTTGTCACAGTCCTAGGTAACGTGTTATAGTCTTGAGGAACTTCGCTCTCATATCGACCACCTCGACTATGAGGATAACTATAGACGTCCCGAAGGTATTCATCTGGAGCTTCAGCAGGATGATATACTATTGCTCTCGGGGGTCTCCCGCCGTGCCCCGTAAATCTTGGTTCTTCATATCGATTTAAAACTTGTAAACTCTGAGATTGTTTCCGTTTAGGATCGTACTGGTCCAGTATATTGAAAGCGCGATGGTACGGTGTGCCAAAACGATCAATAGCGAAGAATTCGCTAACAGGCAACCCAGCAGAGCGGTTACTTCTTGTGCTGCTTCTAGTGCTATTCCGGCTCAATGAGCCATCTCCTCTTACACTAAGTTTCACTTCCAATCTCTTGTCCTTCATGATTGATATTTGCTTATAATTAAATCGACAGGTAATTAAGAATATGACCTTCGGAAAGTTCAAGTGTCAGATAAAATAAGCTTTCCAATACTCTAAAATTCATTATCGAACCATCGCTTAATGACAAAGTAACCTATCATCTACATGAAAGTTAACGACACCAACAACGTTCATCGTGAGTGGTTTGACTAATGACCCATGTTATGCAGCAACATGACCAACACCGACCTGAGAACGAGCCGAGATGCTGTCAATGTCAATTGAGGTTAAAACGGTTTACAAGAAACATTGCGATGACGCTCTCTATACAAAGGTCCCGTCAACCCGTCGAACGGCGGGTCGTCGTCGGCGCGAACAGACAACAACAACAAATAAATCGACAAGAGAAAATTCGTGATCGTGAGTGCATTAGCATTTATAGAGTTCAATAGACGTCGTTCGGCGTACTATGTCGGCTCCAATGATGCGGCTGGTTAGAGAGTTTTCTGCGTAACATACATTTTTAACAGCTTACTACACACGAATAAAAACAATCAAACGAACGGCAACGTTGATGGTTCGCGAAATGATAACAGGCATAACTGAATCGCTTGCGCTAAATACCGATGACGATAAATAAACAACACGTACCAATAGCACAAGTAACGTAAGTAATTTAAATAACAAATTCAATACCCCCCGATTAGAATCGAAACAAAAAAGATTAAAAGCACGGCGTTTATTAAAAGTATATTAATGAATTGAATGTAAAATTAATTACGAACAGAACTATCTTACTTCTGTATACAAGTTTCACTATTAGCGATCACAACACAACTAGAAAGAAGGAGCGCTCGCTGTGAATCATTTTATTATAGAACGATAAGATAGGGTCCTCGGTTCAATAACATAATGCTTGTTATTAAACGAGTCCATTTAATGAAATTCAACGAAAATGTAAAAGCTATGTTGCATAAGATTAGTAGGTCAAGGGCCATATGACACATGTACAAACAAATTCGCGCCCACACCTTGAATGTAACTGGATGCGCTGCTCACTGAAACGTTCAATGGACATGATTAGCACATTTAGTTCGGCTTGTGTAAGCCCTAATTACAGGCAGATTTATTAGGTCACATTACCAGAATGTGTTTATGTAATGAGTTACATTAACCTTCGAAACACAAAAAGGTAAATAAAGAAAAGTTACGTAAACCGCGGAAGCTAGACGAAATCTCACGAAATGTCTATTTTCGATTTCATGCTTAGGCTACACAATTTGCATAGAATTTTATTATGCGAATTCGGTTCCCACAATTTCAGAGGTGATAAATATAAACAAAAAAATCTATGGTTATTGGTGAGAGATTACATAGCAAACAAGAAATCTAGAGTCGTTTAATATCCAGTAATAGTCGTATGTCGCGGGTCAATCGACGTGATATAACTAATTAATCGATTTGAAATCGTAACCATCGTAGATACATGTAAGGTTTAATAAAAACACGATACAAACACATACGACCTATTTAACAATGTTACACTACATTTTTAGTACGTTTTATCGCATATCGTATAGACGCGTAATCCAAACATTTCGAAATGATTCACGCCGAGCACTTAGGAAATTCGCCTCAGGCACATACGGTAGAGAAGCCAGAAAATAATTGCATAACTACAAGTCTGTTTATTTTAACCAAATAGTTCGTAAAAACATAAAAAAAAACTGGTATTTTACTGTTAAAATAATCGTCAAATACAGAAGTGATCTATTTGCAGGTGTAGATATGAAGTGTTATTGGTATTTTAAAAGCGACATATGGTACGGTAAGTTACGTCGCGTTTACGTATGAGACACATGACAATACTTGCTAAAGACCTTCATAGATGGTTAGACGACGAGGACATCGCTAGTCCATAACAACGTGACGAGTGATTTAAGTATAATAGAGTCCAATACGGACTGGTAAAGACCATATAAAAAAATTTAATTGCATCTACTCTACACAAAAAAACCTGCGGAGCGGGAGCAAAATGCAATTTTGCTTCACAGGGAAGAATAATAATTTGAAATTCGAACCTTAATAAATGTATGAGTCACATGGCCAGACGAAAGTGGTTGCATGCGAAATTTGAACTTGTCACAAAAACATTACTATAAAACACAATTTCAGTTTATCGATTCGAAAAAGGATTTATTCGATATAGGAACATTTAATTAAAAACTTTGTAATTAATAAACCTTATAAACTTAATAAAAAATATCGGTATTTAACATTTTATTTCAATTAATTTTACTAAATTCAATATTACGACATTTTAGTAACATTTTTTTTTTAATTAAATAGCTCTAAATTATCATTACAATTTTTTTTTAAATTCATGAAATTAGACTGATAACACTGGTTTGTGGTTAATTTTTGAGAATGCAAAAACGAAAAATTAAACTATTACTGACCGTAAAAAATGAAGACTAGCTAAATCGTAAATTATTCATAAATTATTATTCTTGAAACTGCCGCATTTTAAAGTGAATACGAGACATTGTTTCCCGTTAAAATCTTTTTAATTTTAACGGCATGAAGATAGAAATCTAACACAGTAGCATTAGGCCACATAGAAGCTCGGATAGAGATTCTTTTGAAAATAATGTTTGATCCTATCTCACTATAATTTTTTAGTTCATAATGAATAAAAAATATAATTGAGCTTATAGCACTGTAATATTCATTTCCCAAATTATCATTTATTTCCTTCGTAGGGGTAGCGAGAAGTAGTGTTTAGCTCGGGTGCAAAATTATTTCCCTCACGGTTCGCACTGTTCCTTCGCTACACTCAAGATTCTACTTTAGAATCCTTCCCTGCGCTTGGGATTCAATATTGCACACCCTCCCCAGAAATATACTAGGTATTTTGCCCCCTTGGTTAACCATCTACAATTAGGTTGGTCACCACGTTTAAAAAGGTATTTTCACTCAAAGAGGATCTATAAGTCGAACCCTTTCCTGTCTCACTCGAAAGCCACAAATCTAGGACGATGAAGTTTTAGACGGAATGTACATCAAGTCTTAGTTGAGAATAAACTCGAATAAACTATAGTTAGAGTTAGATCCCGAATACCGAGTACAGAAGTATAGTTGATAACAAATTATAATGGAATAGCAACAGTAACAAAATAAGCAACAAGAAAATTGTGGTCAGACGGTTGGAAAAACATCAATCCGTGAGCCTCTATGACAAATAGAAACAAACATTTTACTTGCTTCCTAATTAAATGTAAACACACAAGTGGTAAGCCAATCACTTGTTGACTCTAGAAGTTTCCAAGACCGCATTTAAACTGGTCCACTGTGATATAACACTCCTTTACATAGAATCAGTATAAACACACCAAACTGTGATTGTTTGTGATTCATGTACACTAAAATTGCGTCGCCTAGTAACACGTCACAGAATTATTTTATCACTGCTTATTAAACGTTAGTTGGAAACGGAATGATAGAGCAAAGGTATATGAGCACAGGGGAACGCAACACTGGGGCTTCGGGCCCGAGGCCGGCAGAATGGCACGCGGAGTATCGAGATAAGCTGATAACGCAACGCGATACAATTTTTATATGGGTGACGTTTACACTGCAAATGAATAAGCGAACGTCGCGTCCGAGAAGCGGGTGAGCGAGTGGTTACAGAAACAATGTTGATATTAAAACATCGGTGTGCGTGGGTGTACGTGACGGCATATAACCAAGCTGCAGCTCTATATACCTACCACGAAATGTTTCTGATTAAGAGAATTGCTTCAGGTCTATTAAAAAGAATGCAAATCATATATAAGGGTATTGACCGCTTATAAAGTCTAAATCAGTGACCCCAATGTCCCAACATTTTCCGATCATTTTTTACAGTCATTTATTTTTATTGAAAAACAATATTTCTGCTAGCTCAGTACACGTGACATCGTACACCCCAAATACTTTGGACTCTCGGATAACACCAAACGTTTTCTGATAGGCCAAAATACAAAATACAAAACGTATAAAATACCTAGCAACAATATGAATTGTTACCAGTAGAAACACCACCGCACTCAGGTACGCAAGTCTTTGTCCAGACTTGTGTTCTATAATATTGTAAACAATTTTTGTATAAAGTTTATTAAATTTGTTTTATTAGTAAATTCATTTTTGTTTTACTACAACATCTACTGGTCGGCGAGGCGCGGCTGAGGACACGACAACCTTCCCTTCTTTCTACAAACAGAGTCAGACAGAGTCAGAATCCCCTATGCCCGTGGTGAATCCCCTATGAACAGGTGCCCGTTTCTTCTTTTCGTGGCTTAAATATGTCACGTTTATGAGTTGGTAACATTTTCACTTTATCACACTCAAAAGAGAAGTATCAATTCGAACCGTATAATTTTATAACAAAGTATGTTATTTGTGACCAGTCCGACATATAAATCTTTGCGTTCAAAACAAGTAGCGTGACGAAAATAATTTCGTAACCCCGATATGTCACGCCCGTCGCTCGAAAGCCACGGATGTTTTATGTCTCACAAAACAAAACAGGTAGATGATTACTCTCTCTCTCAGAGTGAATGAAAATGGGCTGCTCTCTTGACGTATTTATAGGTACTTGTCATATAGAATACTGTCGCAATACACTTATGTATTTCATTCAGAAGGATAATTATAACGCGATCTATCGTTGTGAACATCTATGTCGTAACCACTAGCCCCTAAGCAATGTTTATACTTAAATGAAGCCATGATATATTTATTATACAAGCAAATACCGCAATTGCGACGTGTTCGGCGTCTTAGTTTTTAAACTGCAACGTAATAAGTTTGTTTGAAACTGAAAAACGGATATGTGATATGTTTATATAACATTAGAAAACAAAGACTTAATGCCATATCACAAAGCATATAACTATATTATAAGTTTCCCAACTAGAAGTACTTATGTCATAATATCGAATCATTTAACTTTTAGTGTTATAGGAGTTGTGTAACAGTATTTTAGATTTCAAAAGCGCTTACATCGTGTCACGTACACATTGTCTCAACCGCATTATAATACAAAACTTAGTAGTACTAGTTGGAATTCACTCGTTCATCGGTGTCAATCAGTGTCAGTCCTTTAAAAAACCTTCAAATACACGCGACCGTAACCGTCTGCTATTGTTGTCTTATACGACCGGCCGGTAGAAGCCCGCGTCGGTTAAGATCGCTATAGTTAAAGATGAAATGAAGTCGTCCTAACAAATATATGTCCTTGACGAAATTGAAACGCATCGTATTTAAAAAAAAAATTATTATGATTTTAAATTTCCTTAACACATACGGTGCTTCTCGGAAAAAATAAATCTAGTATATTCATCATGATCTATGATATGACCAACCAAACAAGTTCAAAAATAGCTCAAATGTGCAAAGATTGTGAAGATTTGAAGCTAATAACGACTATATTGATGAAATTTCAAACTTTTATTTCTCAAACAGTATAAATAGAAGTACTTCTCGTGATATTATTTATTAAATAATTTTTTACAAAGTCTGGAGTGTACAGAGGAATTTGGATAGAGGAAATTTTTTTAAAGGCGTTTGCAATGTGCTTTATTAATAATTCATTGCCACGTTTACTCAGTACGTGTAAAAACTAAACACCTTGGAACGTTGGAAAAAACCTTGTTAATACATGATTTAATGATAATTAATGCGTTTTAATTATGTACTTACCGTCCGGTGCGTCAGCGTCGTCCGCGTTCTCTTCATCAGTCTTTTGTTCTTCTTGTTGCTCGCGTTTCTTGATCGCCTGCAACAGAGGCCAAGTTCAGACATCCTCTTGACAAACGCCACTAAAATCCAACACATCCGTAGTGCATTGTTCCAAAAATACAACATATTCGATGCGCACAACATGCCCTATGTACGAAGATACAACACAGTAACGCAAGCAAAACGAACAACACAAAATGCAGCTGAATCTAAATTGAAATCTCGCCCCGAATGTCGAATTATCATTTGCAGCGATCTTACCCGGGCCAGCCATCCGCCGGCGACTTTCAAGCACCTCATTCTGTTAAATGTCTCGTAGACGGATATAAATGTATGGGCGATGAAAAGTTTGTTGTTCAAACTTTAATTTACAACATCACTCGAATGTGCGACGGGAGCACAGCGAAACGGTAAAGCCGGCGGAGTGACTGAGGTTCATGAGGGCCCGCAACCACCAGTCCGTGACAGCCCGCTCCTCAGCAATTACCCACGGTGGGCCCGCGACTACATAGAACCGCGTTCAGTTTAGCGAAAGTCGAGCAAAATCGGATTCATACATTCACTTACGTACACGTACAATTAAATTCTAAAAAAAAACACTTGTATTTAAAATAATACTCCAGATGTATTTGGAATCGTAAGAGATACAAACGCTACAAATTTACTATGGAGTTACATATCCTTGGGATATATCTTTAATAACAGTTATTTTTATCCATATAAATACATTTCAACAACTTGAATCGCTACGCTCGTCGCTGCACAAATGTTGACGTGAACTCTACATAATAAATGACGCGGTGAGATCTCACGATGCCATTGTTTCTCCGGCTCACAGCAGAGCAAGAATTTTTTCTTACAAACAACTCGTCTACTTTTACCCTTTCGTATATTTTCCTCGATAAAATCTTGACGCATGGCGGTCGATTACGATCTACATGTTTTCATTTAATGATGGATAATTTCACGCGCGCTCAAGGCGTTTTCTACGAATAAACATTAATTACTAAACGCACCTATCCTTTCTTTCGTTTATCTTTTTTATAACGAAAGTATCAAAGCGAATTCCGCAGTTTACTCTCTACCCGATATCATTTGTCAACGACAGATATTTAAGACTAGATTTAAATTAATAAATGAAAGTAGCATCATTTTACTATACAGACAAGTCAACCTTATAGACCACGCTTTGACAGGGAGTAGCATTCGCCAAGGCCAAGGCCAAGGTAGTGTCACTACATAACTACGTCTCTTGTGAGCGGTCAGTTGGAAGCACGTCGGAAGCCATTAAATTGTCAATTTTGAACGAGCCAATGAAAACTAGCCGACCTCTCCCCGCACCCCGCCACTTTTTGGCGATTTCGTTTTCGTACTGACGTTTATTAAAGCGTGGTCTATAGGTTGACTGGTCTGTGTTCTACTACATAAAAAATTGATAAGCATCATTCTACTACATAAACAATTGATGAAATACAAAACAAGTAAAGCCCAGTGTGCAAACATATACAAGCGGTTCCACAGCGGTTGCGCACAATACCATAAATACTCATTTTCAAACAAGAACATATTCATTTAAATGCCACCAACATAAAAAGATATTTTCATGCTTTAGATGTTATTTATGATAAGAAGAAAGAGCTGATAATCAAATAGATAATCACAAGACACGCGGACGGCCGCCTTTAATGCTAAATATGGCAAGCCAAAAGAACGAAGAGTGTCATAGATTGTGAACGTCCTGATTAGCTTTGTGCTGGTGTCGCGGAGATATGTAAGGTAGAAATTTTTGTGTTAATCGTGCGCTAGTTTGCATAAAGGAAGAGATACGTTCGATTATTCAAACGTGTCATATGCCGGGCGATTATTCATCACAAATTTTTATATAATGATCTTTGATAATAAAATACGTGTTTTTTCATTTATTGTCCTACAATACGAATAGGTACATTAAGATATGGCACAACTAAGTTATTGTATTACCACTAGGATCAACCTGTGTCGATAATTTTTATTGGGAAAAATATTTTAATGTGAAAAGTTTTATTTACTTTTTTTTGTTAATTAATGGAGTCTTTTGACAAACTTAAAGACTAGAAAAAATTTGAAAAGTAATGAATAAATTTCCCTGTCAGCGCGCCTTTCGATGATTTGTGGACGATCATCTATTTTTAACCGACGAAAAAAAGAGGAGGCTTTCATGTCAACGTGTTTTTACAGAGTAGTCCGATTTGGATAATTCTTTTTTTTTTATTGAGTAGAGTATACCCATAAGTTAGTTCCATTTAAATTTGAAAATAATTCCACCCGTAGAAGTAGAAAATAGTGGAACTTCTGATTCTTTTTTTTTATTATTGAATACGAAGTTAACGAATACCGAATTAAGCCGACGAAAAAAGAAACTGAAAAACGAAAAATAAACTTTTTAGTCTTAATAACTAAGCTCTTAATTAATACCAAGTCGGCGCCACATACAAACTAAATAAATACGAAAATAAACAATGACAACAGCGGGAGTCGCGGTTTAATAATTTACTGATCTTCGTTGACTGTTTGTTTGGCTTTGTTCGTTAACTCTAAATTAGGTACAATAATTTTAGAGCGTAATTACTAAGACTAAAAAGGTTTATTTTTCCCTTTTCAATTTCTTTTTCCGTCGGTTAAATTTAAATCGTCGGTCACAAAACTAGATTTCTGATAGCAGCTCAAATGTATCAAATATTAGTAACACAAGGCAAAAGAAATTGGAAGGGGACAATGGTGAACCTGTGCGATGAGGTCCCGCGCGCGATTCGCGTCCACCTGGTTGACGCGCTTGTTCTTGAGATGATGAGGCGTATCGCGGCGGTGTAGCCGAAGGCCGCCGCGCGCCGTGCGCTCCTCGATGCTCGAGAGCCACACGACGCGCCGCTCGCCGCGCTGTCACACCCGATCACCATCACCAAGCAAGCACGCACACGCCAATGCCCACGAGCGAGACCGAGTCCCAGTAAGTAAAAGGACTGATAATAAGGGGGGACATCAAGTCGCTCACGATGTCATGGGGTAAAAGTAACACCATGTACAGACCGTGAAATGCAACTGTAATGAAACAGAAACTCTAGCAATATTTTAGTTTCAAGTCCGCGAACGCATTTATACAATGTGTAACCACCACATACAACAATTTATTTATACTCTTTTCATTCTATAATAACAAGACATGTTTTCGCAATAATAGCGGTAACTTCATTAGTTGTTTTGTGACTAATACAAACTGTAATTAAGAAACTAAGTATTTAAACAAGATTTGTCAGTTGTATTTGTGAAAAAAACACCACCAAAAACCGATTGTAAACAAAGCTAAGAAACTTAATTCTGTTACACTTGTATTCCAATGCTATTGATGCGTTGAAGTCTGGTTATATACTCAAAATAATAATAAAACAAGATGTCAAATCTGCTTAATGTACCTAAAACAGTACCGCCAAAAGTTAGCTAATTGGCCCAGTTCAGACTTTGAATGGACCATAATAAATTGGGTGACAACATCCTTTGTTTAAGTGTCTCTTTACTGCTTTATACCTATCATCTCTTGTCATTGATGTTCAAAGCGATCACTTGTTTTGTGCTAAAATTACATATATGTCTACATAGTCTAAGGATGTACGTGGTTTGAAAAGTCTAAGTCTGAATTCACCAATCGGATTCCATCACAGTTGCGTTTCATCGTATGTATATAACCCAAGCGATAAAGAAGTAACCGCTTACTTCGTATATGAAAATGGTTGATGAGTACAAATATATGTCCAACTCCCTTTCTGAATTCTGTACACCAGCGAATCCCCTGGATATTTTTCCTTATAGGTTATAGATAGATATAATGATCCAGTACCTATTAAACATGAATAAAATATAATAAAGGTTCACAAAGTGATAGTTATGCACCCGCAATAATTCTCTAAATACTTGCTATTAGAAAATTATAAAGTTAGTTATAGGTACTTTTAATGTGTTATTCGCTAATGTTTCCACGTCGTGGACGATACATTGGTGCATAACACACTTATTAATTTTTAAGTTAGTGTTTGAACGGATCGGGGAAAAAACTACTTGTGCTTCTGACTTTTATTGTTAATCTAAGACTACTTGTAGGTTTTATTAATGAACTGCAATACAGCACATACCTCTAGTTCGTCCGACTCGTCGTTGTCGTCGTTCTCGGCTTCAGATGACTCCCGATCGCTCATATGCGTGTTCTCTTCATTATTCACCACTTCTTGGAATTGTATGTTGTTCACCTTCAGCTACAAAATATTTTTCCTTCAATATACTCGTATAGATATATAGATGGCGGTCGTTACAGTTCCCAACCCGCAGTGGAGCAGCGTGGTGGACTTAGGCTCCAAGCCCCCCTCTTCACCCTGGGGGAGGCCTAAGCCCCTGCAGTGGGGTAAAAATGGGCTGATGATGATGATGATGATGATACTCGTATAAATCGCATACATAACATTGTTATTAAAACTACCCGCTGGCCGCGACTTCTCTCGCTTCGAGATCAACGTTGCACTATTTGTAATAGAACAAAATAGGTGGACATTTAACTTTATGAACAACATTGAACTGAAAATGGAATATACACACACCAACAAAACTCAACTCGGAGAGTTTGAAACCATCAGTTAAGACAGTATGCCATCCCAACCAATTTTTTTCTATTATTAATTGGAAGTGAGAGTTTGCATTGGCATCATTCTTTGAAATACCAAAACCTAAAATGACTTGGAGTTTTAAAATGATAATATAACAATTATAATACATGAGACATAACATTACATGTAGTATCATATAATAATAGTCATATTATATGGATAACTTTAAAGAGGTAGTATTGGAGTACAGTGAGAATACGCTTAGATGGCTTGAAATCTTTGGAAGTTGGAGAATTTTTATTTTAACTAGACATGGGAGAGTTTTATTTTTCAAAATTGGCTTACCTCAACAAATCTAGTCAATATTGGAAGTTGAGAAATGAAAGGATAAGAAGAAAAATGTAACACTCGAAATAAGAAATGGTCAGATAGAAACTGCCGGCGCAGAGAGAGGGGACAATCAACAAATTCGATATGAAGTGCATTAAATGGAGATGATTTCATACAACCTGTGACTATTCGCAGTGCATTGGCCTGGACACTTTGTTAGCTGAGCCTAGCAAAAAAGTCGCTTAATCCAGGAGTTTTAAGCAGCAAGGATGAGCACCCCACCAGCTTCCTATTAAGCGTCTCAAAATATTGTTTTATTTTGGTGATTATATAGTTTTCAATCGAGATATTCGAACGGTATAATAGTAAGTCACCGGCATATTGAAGAATTTTACAGGGACGTATAACAACTCTAGGTCTGAAGTATTCAGATTATACAGAAAAAGAGCTAAGTATAGAATCCTGAAGGAGACCTTTCCACGTCAACCGAGAGGCTTTAAACTACCACAAACACGTTCATACAGGTCCACTGTAATTTATCGTTGTCACTTAAGGTGGCTTTTAACCTGTATGGCCAACCGCAGGCTGTCTTTCATGAGAAAAACTGTCATAAACCAGAAGTGGACGATTTCAAGTTGGTAATAGGCAAAATATTAACATACTGGCTCTAGTTCCTTTTTCTCCGGAGGCTGCGCTACTGGAACAGGTGAGACTTTATCGTGTGCGGTCTGAACTACTTCTGGCGATCGACCTGCGAGCAACTTATGAGCCTTCGCTTTCAACTCCTTTGGATGTGGGGTGTTCTGTCTCACGAACGGCGTCTAAACAAACAAAATCGGTAAAATTATTACAAGGGAATCCTTGATATTTTTAAAAATTACACACGATTATAAGACGAAAGCATATACATATATTTAACTAGTGAAATACTCATATGATTGCCAATAGACTGACCAATATGCAGAAAATTCAATGTAGTTATATGAATCAGCATTGACGATGTATACAAAGTACTATAAGTAAATTTGGATGAAATAAATATCTACCAACATGTACGCAGCAACACATATTAATACACCTGGTCTAATTGTCACTTAACCCATTAACCGCTGTAACATAGCGTGATTCACGGAACGATGCCGGCGCTATCATACGGGGCCACGCCACCAAGATCTGATAACGTCTAGATGAAAGCTACGATGTAGTAAAAATTAGTTGACTGCGCACTAAAACTAAATAGTGCATTCAAAAAGTGCAAAAATATTCGTGAAAAACAGGCAAAAACGAACAAGTATTGGACACAACCATAAGGTATAGAAATTACTATTTTTTTTTGTATTTTGCTAGAAAACAAATGGTGTGATTTCAAAATAAACAAATGTCACATCTAAAAATATCAGCATCTAGAGATTAGATAACACAGTCAGTATTGTTTGATAACTTCACACGTTGAGAAATAGTAATTATAATAAAATATTTTATGGAATATTCAATTTCATCATAACATTTTTATACAAGTATTATACAATTTAAGTTATAACAAAACATCCTTTTAATATTACCCTAATATTTATACAATTAACATTTTAGCGGTATTTTCAGATGAAGAAGGAACAAGTGCCAACTGAGCAGATTTGAAAATAATATTTTGTAATATGAATTAAATGTCTAATTTTTTACAATAATTAAAATTGTTGTGTTTTCGCATTCATTAAATACAAAGTGCTTTGTGTTTAGATTAGGCTATAATAATAAAAAAATGTTATGCATTGTTATAATAATAAAAAAAATAAACTGTGGTTTTAATTAAAAGCATAACATTTCATACAAAGGCAACTACATTTGTATTAATCTACGTATCTACAAGTCCAAAAAAAAACAAAACATATTTTCAAAATACGTGTCCCTAAATGACATAGCAAAAAGGCGAAGTAGCGGGCAGTGCATTTTGACTTTCACCTGGGTACGTTCATAGATATATAAAAATTCCGTTATCATTTCATAATACTTATAATGAATCACTTTTAATCTTCAGATGGCGTCATTTCCTCTAGCAGTGTGTCCGGAATTCAGCTCATCTTTTTATGAATTATTAAAAGATTTAAACTAAACTATTTAAAATTGTTTTTGTTTCTTCACTAGTTTTACTTGTATGACAGGTGCACAGTATCACAAATTTATTGTAATATTTCGAATGACAAACCTCATACGGTCTCTAATCGCCAGTATCATGGCCTTTTTTAGCTAAGGTCATAGAAATAAAAATTGAAAACTTTCCAAAAAACTTTGAAAAAATATTTTTACACGAATAAGTCTAGAGCGCCATCTTTTAACTAGAACCCAATATTCGATATAGAAAAAGAGAAGCTATGAACGCACCCATATGCATGCTATGCCGCGTACCTCGGCCAGATTAGTGATAGAGGAGGAGAGCCGTTGCAACGAGCTCCTCCGTTGCGTGGTGACAAGCTTGCGGACTACGTTCATTGGGTGCTTCAATTCTAGCATTGTGAGACGTTTCGACTCCTGCGCAGTGCCCCTAGAGTCATCAACCGCATCATCTTGGAGCGACGGCACCTTGAAATCCACACATCCCTTATATCCACCTAATACGTAGCGTTGAATGCTTTTACTTGTTTATTCATGTGTTTCGATAAATTTTAAATTTTTGCCATAGCTTTTCTAACCTTTTATTCAATTCAATTTATATTATTGATTTGATTTAGAGGAAATTAACACAAGTTGACTTTTTAAACAATTCTTTAAATTCATCCGAAATGAAATGCTTGTATTCTTAAAAAAAAACTTATATTTAGGAATGACACATTATTAATTCGTAAGGATTGACCAGCTTAAATAAGCATTTGCCTGTTAATGCCGACATTGTACAAAACATGTGAACATCGTTTCACACTTGAAAGAAAAAAATGCTCACAACAAAAAACAACACATGCTTTAACATATAAAATAAAAGAGTTGAAAATATAATAAAGTTTAATATCAAAATAATACATTAGATCTTAGCGACACAAGATAATACTGATAAATTAAGAATATTTTTAAATATGATTTCACATAACAAAAATATATATATCTTATATAAAGCATAGTTTCAAAATAAAAATATTAGGGTTTTATCCTAAGTAACATATTTAGACTCAACAACAACAAAATAATCAAAAAATCAACAACAGTACACGGAAAATTAACAAAATATAATTAAAGATGTAATAATATAATAATACTTAAGCATAATAGTCATGCTGGAATGTAATATATGCTTTACACATAGACAAGGAAAACAAGTCATATTCAAACAATACTCATTCGAACGCTACTAAAATAGATGTTATTGCTGAATAAGCAGTTTGTTTTGTGCACTTGTCAAATATATTCATATTTGTCCATATTCTTACTTTCTGAAATCTATATCGCGTACATTGTGTTAGACGATGAAAACACGTAAGTTTGCGAAAATTAAAGTTTTTAAAAGTCTGACGGTAGTGAAATCGTTTGTGATGAGGACCATAATCAGATTTTCTATATGACGTACTACCCCTTCTAGAGACGCAGAAGGCGTTACAACAAAGTGAGCTCACCTCTTTAGCCTCAGATACATCATCGGTGAACTTGACTGAATGACTTCTGGAAGCTTCTCGCTGTTCCCAATCTTCTGAATCTGAATCCTTGTCACGTGACACACTGTTCTCTGTGAATACCAAAAAAATTTAATGTTTGGCCATAGAAGCATATTACAACGTTATTTTTTGTATACCCCCAAGCCGAGACACCTCAATTAAACATTCTACTTCCATCGAATCGTGTAGTTACTGAGAATTCCTTTTTAACTCGCGCTAAATTTTTTGTTTGCTAAAGCAAACTAGTCTAATTTAAAAATTAGACTAGGATGCCTTTCGTACAGATGCAGAGCTCGCTCTCTATCCTTTAATACCTATTTTTTCCAGTGCGACGCTACTCGCTTCAACTTCACAGCTAACAAGAAATTAGGCTCTAGCTGTACGGTAAGTTACAATTAAAGTGGGAATCCCGTAGTTCTCAAAAATGTATGATTACTACGCAGTAGCGCTAATTAAATGAACAGTTCAACGCCTTGAACGTTTAATTTTTGGTCGGTTAACACGGGAACAATAATGCGCTGTGCAATCGCTGCATTATTTCACGCTGACATGTCAAGACTTGTTACCTAATAACTTAGTGTGTTAGTAGGACGTCCAACTATTAAAATTTTCTTTCGCAAAAATTAATTTAGGTTGGAATTTTTCTAAATATACAGTAAGTAAAAGGCACAGTATTTTTTTACTATGCTGGTATACGCGAAATAACCTTGTAAAAGGACAGGGTGGACAGCACACACGGGCGGGGGAAGTAAATATTAAATTAGCGTATTTAAATTAACTATTAATTAAATTAATTATAATTACATTTATATATATTATATATATTGGAGCAGCGTGGTGGGCTTAAGCTCCAAGCCCCCCTCCTCACCCTGGGGGAGGCCTAAGCCCCTGCAGTGGGGTAAAAATGGGCTGATGATGATGATGATATTATATATATTAATAAAACAATAAACGTAGTAATAAATATCTGACTAAAATTAAAAAAAAATAGTCGCGACTAATACTAATTACGAAACCGCGCCACGTCAAGGTTATGCTCCGGTAGTTATAACATATAACTACTAGAAGTTCTAAGAGATGGCGCTAGTTTTTCTAGCACATTAAACACTTGAGGCAAAAGTCCAAACGTGCGTATCTTAAAAATTGTATCAAATGAAATATTTAAGTATGGAAAAGACTAAAAATATAATTATTTCTACTTATACATTGCGTTTCGAACAATGAAGACATTGAAAGCAACATTCAAAAAATAACAGACAGAAGCAGCAACAAATGTAGGAAAAAAACCGGTAAACAACCTCATTTAATTTAATTTATAAGTTAAGGTAAGTATACACTACAATGAAATTGGGTCAATATATAAATATTTGAATAGAATATTTTATTTTTATAGGGCAATGTACATATTTGAACTTGACTATTATATAAGGAGAAGAGACTTTTATACAATTTCTTTATTAAAAATTTGGCATTACGAGTGCACATTGATAATTTTGGAAATTGTTCAATTTAGGTGCAGGGTGAAGTGCTGTAATCCAAAATGGTTTTTGTGTCATTGTGAGAACAATTTATGTAATTTGTTTGTCAACTATTTTTACACAATCAATTGATTACCCAGTGCACAGCCAATGTACAGTGCTACCATATAGTATTTTACTATTTTTGTGTATTTCCATTTACGTTTTGATAACTTAGACAAATACCTTAAGCCCTTACCTCGCACCCTATCAAGCTCCTGTGATTGCGAATTAAATCTGTGCTTCAACCACTGTCCGCTGCCAACTTCTGATGTGTGATCCAGCTCTACATTTGTATGACAAGTGTCAAAAGTGTAATTTTAGTATATTTACATGGCAAAACAAAAACAAATCACAAACATGCTTCAGAGATGATCACAAAATTATTTATTATTGTATACCGCACACTTATTTTTATAAAGGCACTACTGGAAATATCGCAGTTTTGAATTATAATTAATGTTAGTTTACTTCCTTAAAATTTGCATCTTTTTTTTCTAAAATACTGGCGCTTCTCTAACTTATTTCATTTAATAGATGCATTTTAGATGCTTCTAAGAGGTTTTTACTTTCAATTTTTTGTAAATGACTCAAGTATAGATATTTCGTAACAATTTTTTTTAAATTTTCAACACTTAATCAACGTATCTGTTTAATTTTTTTATATAAATTTTAAAAATCTAGCGTAATAAAAGTGTGTGAATTATAAAAATGAAAGTATTGTAGTCATTTTTTTTTTCTTTTTAGCTTGGAACATGAATGTCTCAAAACCACTGAACTAAATACTAGTAGAATAGACAGCACGAACAAAATCAGTACGCGCGGCACTATCACCTTGTTTTTACCACATTTATTTTTCTACCAAGTATAATATACTGTATTATACATGTCTTATACGCGTAAGTTTGATTCGATTTCGCTAGAATACACAGAACTCGCAAGTATTATACAAGTATCTAGTAGGTATTATACACGTCGTGACATTACTTGTAGTTAAAACAAGTATGGCGGTAGAAAATAATGCAGGTGCAAAAATTAGTTTTGAATGGTTTTTGTTATGTTTTGTTTAGTTATCGACGATAAGTTATGCCACTATCTTTTTTTTTTCGTAGTTGCTTGATTTTTACACGTTTTTAACACCCACGACGGCATTTTTGAATTGTTGTTTAATCACGTTTTTGGCACACGATTGCGATGAGCATAGGCGAGTGACTGAATGAGTTGTTGCCGGTCGGCTACCACGCTTGGCGCAAACATTTGGTTCGCGGCGTCGTTTCTACTAGTATATAGTTTAGTGCTAAAAACCAAATTGTTTTTAAGTTGCGGCCCTATAAAATTAAGTGTTTGATAAGTGATTTTAAAATTATTCAACTAATATTCTTTAAATTCTATAATGAAACAATATGCATCAGCACTGAACAATCTATAACTCAATTAAGCAAGAAAAAGCATATACAAGCACAACAGACACATTGTAAGCAGATGATGTAAAAAAATCATTACATGGCTTATCAATTAATTTCTCAAGAATGACATTTCTTTTTTAACTTCATACTAAATGAAATGGACAAAATGCTTCAAGTTTTCGAGAATATTACAAGTTCAACAATTGCAATTAAAATAATTGAAATAAATGCATGCATGTGAACAGTACTATAGTGCATCGTGTATTTCTATTAGAATCATAATTTCATGACATTATTTCACGAATATCTAAATTAAATTTTATTAGTAAAATACATATTATTTACTTTTAACGTCATTCACTAATCATTTGCTCACTGTTCATCATAACCTTTAGTATTAATAGAAAATAATTTTATTATTATTCATTTTTTTTAAATTACATAATTTTTAAAATTCTTTATATAAAACAACAAAATCCATTTCTAAAACATAAACTATTATCACATATTTGAATATACAAGGTGAAAATTTAACGAGCATCCAAATTTTAACGTAATGATCTTGGGTAAAAAACCGATGGCTGTCTTCTTTCCTTTTAGTATCGTTCAATAAAAAAATATTGAGATATACTACACAAACCTTTCCCGAAAACCATATGTGGAGTCGCCAATCTCTGCTCCGCCCAGGGGCGCGCCACGTAGGCATTTTAACGTATTGGAAGTTACATTGTATTCGCAATGCACTCAAATGCTATTTTTATTTGTTCCGAATTCAGAGTAATATCCTAACGGACACGTTTCGTTGAAGGGTTTATAAATTACACTATGAATAGAAGGCAACCAAACGTTATAAAATAACACTGTAGATAAAAAAAAATATTATGAAAATATAACCTAATCTTTTTATTTACGTAATGAGGTCTATTGGTGATACCCACCTAACATCTATAATTTTTTTGGATGATTGTTAAAATTTCATCCTGTATACACAAAATATTAATACAGTCCCTTTATTGTGAACACATCCTATGTTCCTTTCAACCCACATACCTGGCTGTTGAGTGTAAGTAAGCTGAGGCAGTAGGAAACACGTAAGGACATTCTCGCCCGTCGCCTCGTCTCGGTCCGTTTGGAATGTAAGCAAAGGCTGCGCTTGATTCTCTGACAACCATACAGCCTTAAGTTCCAAATTTACTAAAGTATATGGTAAGTACTGTAACCTGTAGAAAAGTTTTTAATTTTATTTTGGATCGTTACAATAACACATAGCAGATTGGCAAAATATAAATCACAACACGAAAAAAAAATTGAAACTATAGTCACGCTCGACTAGTTTATTCTTCGGCGAACTACTAAAGGTGTATGAATCGATTTGACAAAACCAGTCGAAAAAAAGCTATCGTAAGGTAAAACAGGGGTTAGGTACCCTTGATGCGTATTTTAGGATTCCGTACATCAAAAGGAAAAAGCAACCCCTGTAGGATCATTTCGTTATACATCCCTCTGTATGCCTGTCTGTCTGTCTGTCAAGACCCTTGTTCTTAAGAACGCGTGGTGGTATCAAGTTGAAACTGATATCAATACGGTCTACGGTTCCAGCTGTAAAAAAATCTAACTTCTAAGTCAACACAATTAAAAAATTCGGCCATTTATGCCGCATATTTTGACATTTGTAAGTAAATCAAAACCTATAGGGTTTAAAAATTTATGAATCTAGGTCAGTACCTAGAATTATAAATTTGGCAAAAAGAAAGGTCTAACAGCACAAATAAAAGAAAAAAATCTGAAAACCATAAATTCACATAAAAAATATTTTATGCGATTTCAAACTTAAATTTTGTTTTGGTGAAACATATTGTGTGGTGATACGGAACACTTGGTGCTTAAGTTCGACTCCCACTTGACCGGCGTTTAGCATAAATTTTTAAAATTACTATACAATTCCAGTATTGTAGTAATTTAAAACAAAAATAATGCTTCTTTTGCCCAAAAAAGTGGATGGCAAACTAGATCAGCTCTATTGATGCGGCAAGGGAGGCATGACTAAGGATATCTTATGATACGAGTCGTTCTATAGTAGAGCCACAGCCTACCAGCCAACTGTCGCCTTTTAGCTTTACGGACTTGCTTGAGTTTTGAAATATTGGGCGGGGTTTGGTTCATCTCACATCAACATTACAAATCGTCACATATTCATTTTCTTTCCTTTTTTTTTGTGTTATTCTCTACGTTTTTAGAAATCTCACGTGATATGAAACGAGATGTCACCGGGGGGAGGGGGTGTAAAAATATTTAAAAAAAGTCTTCCATGACTATGACTATGACCTATTTGATGATGTCCCCTTTGACCAACTACCTTTGGACATACCAACTAATTTTCCAATAATATATATTTATTTTTGTTACAAACCAATTCCTTGGGGTTTTTTAACAACGAAAAATATATTACGTTCTTCTTGAAATCGATGTATCATGGGCCATTTTTTTATTCCAAACAAGGCATTATCTGAAAAATAAGTGACGCACTAACCTGTTTCCACTGACATCCAACACATGTAGTGAATTGCAATTTCCAATTTCGTTCGGCAGCCGCGTCAATTTGTTGTCTCTTAAACTCAAAACACCCAGCAAGGACATATTGCCAATCTCTATTGGTACTTCGGCAAGACTGTTTCTATCTACATTCAGTACTGTTAACTCTTTGAGATTCCCTATAGACTTAGGCAACTCCATCAAGAAGTTTTCTGTTAATATAAGCTCTTGTAAATTTGTACACCTGAAAATAAAGGTCGTGTATATTCATAAACCGTCGTGATAAAGTAAGTAAGTAAAGTCGTGATAACCCAGAGCGCAACGAACCTGTCCCAAATTTATAAGGCCATAGGGCCATGGTTCGAATCCGGGCGTGTACCAATGAGTTTTTCTGACTTAAGTACATTAACTATCACTTGCCTCGGAGAGCACGTTAAGCAGTCGGTCCCGGACGCTGTCAATAGATCGCGGTCGTTACAATCCCCAACCCGCAGGGGAGTAGCGTGGTGGATTTAAGCTCCAAACCCCCTCCTCACCCTGGGGGAGGCCTAAACCCCTGCAGTGGGGTAAAATGGGCTGATGATGATATTCATAAACGGCGTTTATTCTGTGCCGAATCGTATTGGAAGAACTGACAGAATATCGACTAATGAATAAAAATCAAAAAAAAATTAAAATGAACACAATTTACATATTTTTTTAAATAATGAGTTTCTAGTCTCTATTGTCTTCATACAGCGAGCGATCAACAACGGTTGCTCTAGATTATTGTGTCAATTACCGCCGCATCGCCGGTGACCGTACAAAGACACTACAAACCGCACAAAAACACAAAAATGAGGTATATTAAAAAAATATTTAGCTAAGTGAATACCTAACTTAATATTTTTATTAATTTACCTAGTTCCCAGTTTAATATACCTAGTGGTAGAAATCATACAAGTATGCCTGTTCCTCGAGCATGAAGTTGATATTTAGTACTGTATTAATATGCCAACAAGGAAAACAACAACACTATGTGCAATAATGAGATTGCATCATTACTATAGTTTAAATGATTTAAATGTTTTATATAAAGGCAAAGAGGTTATTTAAATAATGTTCGCTCAAACTTACCTCCCTACATTTTCATTTAATGTATGTAATCTATTTTGGTCCAACTTTAATATAGTTAACTTCGATAAGTCGCCAATACCATCTGGTATTGTTTCTAGCATGTTCTGTGAGAGATGAAGATCCGTTAATGATGAAAGGCCGCCAATTTCTTCAGGTAGTAGTTCTAGTTTATTCTCACTGACATCTATGCATACTAGTGCTTTCAGATTTCCGATCTCCGGTGGTAAAAACTGCAATTTATTATGATCAAGCCATAGTTCTTCTAGCGCAGGAAGCTCACCAATGAAACCGGGCTGAAATATTTATTTCAAAATTAATAAAAATTGTTGAAAAAATCGTTATAATGTTGCATTTTTACATAGGTCTAAATATATATAGCTTTGAAATAAAAAAAAAACTGGCCAAATGCGAGTCGGACTCGCACACAAAGGGTTCCGTGCCACCGTAAGATATTAAAAAACACGTTTCTTGTATGAAGACACCAATTTTTAACTTTATTTTATTTTCATATTTGCTGTTATAGCAGCCATAGTAATACACTGTGAATGTTTCAAATGTATATATATTACGGTTCAGATCGTACAGCTCTGTGACAGACGGACGGACAGAGGAGCTCTAGTAATAGGATCCCCGTTGATACCCTTTGGTTATGGAACCCTAAAAATCAATATATCACAAATATTTAAATGAGTACTACAAAATTATAACGCAGTGATGTTTACACATAGATGTTTTCGCCATTATTATTGGTATCAACTATATATTTTAATAATTGTTTATACGCCCATAACTCAAGAACTACAGAATCGATTTCGAGTAAAATTATTTTTTACATTTAAAGAATATAAAATTGAGGTCCAAAATATAGGCTGTTGTTACCCCCCTGGGGTTGCGAATCAATATTAAAGCTTCGAATTTTAAGGACGAAGACCAGAGGGCATAAAACTCTAAAAGTAAAGCCGAAGAAGATAAATGGTAGCGTTGCCGGAACGGGTACGAGGAAACGTAGTTAAGGATCCTTAAAGAATATATAAACGGTCGGAGCCGTGGGTAAAGCCTAGTTAAGTATCAGACCAGAAAACATACAAGTGTAAAAGACGGTTTGCAAAAAGCTGTAGCCTGTATCTAAATCTAAATTTTTGGGAGAAAATATTTAATGGATATGTTTTCGATTTTTTTCCATCAGTTGTTTTTGAAAATAATCAGCCGTAAATTCGATATTAATGAGAATTTAAAAAAAACAATACGTACTTCAAGGCTAATGACCCTACAATTTTTTTTTTCAATTTATACACATTTCAGGAGTGGAAACAGTCATGGCCTGCAAGCTGTTTCAATGAGTAATGTAGATAAATATAATACATGGAGGTAATGTTAATGTACGTTAATGCAACTACAACGGTTACAGTTTGAAAGGGACTATGCAGCTGAAGGAACCCAACAAAGTACGCGGATGATAATTATTGTAAAAATATTGGTTTCATGAAGATGTTACTTACTAAGTCCTCTATTTCATTGTCGCCCAAGTCCAACCTTTCTAATTTGGTCAAATTTTTCAATGACTCCGGCAGAGACTTGAGCAGGTTCTCTCTCAGCTCCAACGACTGTAGGGATACCAAACTGGAAAAAGGATAAGAAAATTTTTTTCTATATTATATTCTTCAATAACACATTAAAAAAACAAGCATGTTTTTTTTAGGTAATAATATTTATTCCGGGCGGGAATCGAACCCACCATCTCTGGCTTTGTAGTTAGGATCTCTATCCACTCGGTCAACCTCTTAGTCATCATCGACCAATACACTAGTGCATATTGGAGCCCACCAAGCTGATAGTGAAAATCCGTTTCTTACACTTTTTATGATTATTTCGGTCTTATAGTAGGGAATATTAAGATACACCACGATGACTTAATTAATCTTAGAAATATAATTCATTAAATACTAAATGGTTATGTTACGTGAAGGTTGTCTATGTCAATGCAAGGAGTAAAACGAAGCGGAACGACGAGCTACTCAGAAGACTTTTGATTAATTAAAAATTCTGTTAAGACAGGTTGACGGTCCATAATTTCCAAATTATTAGGTTAGGTGAGGTTTGTTTATTTGTTTGTTTGTTTGTTCAAAGGAAGGATTTTGATTCATTCCAAATTCAATCATCATCATCAGCCCATTTTAGCCACTGCAGAGGCTTAGGCCTCCCCCAGGGTAAGGAGGTGGGTTGGAGCTTAAATCTACCACGCTACTCTACTGCGGGTTGGGGATTGTAACGACCGCCATCTATTGACAGCGTCCGGGACCGACTGCTTAACGTGCTCTCCGAGGCACGGTGTCAGTGATAATTATGTACTTAACTCAGAAAAACTCATTGGTACACGCCCGGATTCGAACCATGGCCCTATGGTCTTATAAATTTGAGACAGGTTCGTTGCGCTCTGGGCTATCACGACACATTCCAAATTTTATGTTTAATTTTAATTAATCAAATAAATAAAGATTTGCCATATTATTTATCGCTTTCCGTTCAAGCATCGGAGATCACACGATTTTCAAATTGGTGTTTCAAATTCAAGATTCACGGAATCGGCTTGGTGTATGTCCAAGTATAATAAAATACTAAAATCTTTCGATATTACACTTACGGAATATTATGTACTTTTCAACATACACCAGTGCATCTTATTCACGGTAAAGTATACGCCACGGAACATGTTACTGAGGCTCGCATACCTACTTATTACGCAGTTGATTTTACTGGAGTATATATTATGTGGTGGAGTGTAGTTAAGAAATTCAATTATTGATTATATGGCTCGTGTAACACAATCAACCAGAAAAGTCATAAACACCGATTAAATATCAGTTTTCATCAGTAACAAATTAATCAAACCTCAGAATAACCAGAAGGCGCCTGTAAGCGTGAAACTGAAGAAACAAAAACCACTCTTAAACAGAGTGGTTTCACTTTGTTACGATTAGTCACTCCGTTGCACTTACCGCGTTATAATGTACAGTACAAGTGTCAATTTTAATTTTAAAATGTCGTCTTGTGTCGTTCCTACATGCAAAAATGCTGCTGGGCTTACGAAGAAATCGGATGGGATCACATTTCATCTGTAATTAACGTATTCAAAAGTGGATTTATTTAATTATTGAATTTGTTTTACATATTGTGATTGACTTAAAAAATGGCGCGTTCATTTTGTGAGTGTTGCCAGTTCCATCGAAAATTTTATCTACTTTTTATTTAATACCTGTTTAGAATACTCTATTGTTTGAGTAATAAAGCACCTGTGTGAACAACAAACAACAAAGAAAATTGAATTGGATGAAAGTCATACAAAGAGCACGGCTAGATAAGTTTTTGAGACCATCAGAGCGGAACGTAATTTGTTCGATTCACCTTGACGAGCAATATTTTTGTGACGCGAAATGTAGTTTAAAAAAACTAAAGAAATCAGCTATTCCGACTAAGGTAAAATTAGTCAAGATATGTTAGTTAAATATTATTCATATTGCACCTTTCCTGTTCATTATGTAGGTCATAATTATATTATGAAATAATCCAATTTCATTCCATTCCATCATTCCTTTAATACCCCACTACAGGGGCTTAGGCTTCCGGGATGAGGAGGCTTGGAGCTTAATCTACCACGCTGATCCAATGCGGGTTGATGGCGGGTAGGTGGTTGGTGGGTAATCCAATACCGTACTTCGGTGGCTATTATACCAAAAATTTCATTTTTTCCCAGAAAATACAAAGGATATACCTTTATGAATACATTGTATACGTGTTATTGAATCTTCTATGCATTCCGATTAAAATTAAATTTTGGTGAATGGAGTAATATATGAATTATCTAATAATAACATGCTATTTCGGGATTTGGTATTGAACTCACAATTGTCTGAGTCACATATAGAAACATCTGGACCTTCGATTTCGGAAAATGTGCGTAGGTACTTACCTACCTAAAATTTTTATGTTTAATTGATTACATTTGATTTTCTGTTTTTGATTAAGCATTTTGCTTTTTCATTTTATGATAGACTTAAAGTTTTTCATTTCAGGATACACAGCCACAATCGCCTACACGATCAAACTCAGAAATTAGTGATGTCTATATTTCTGATTTGGATTTTCTATGTGATACAACGAAAAAGCTACTCAATAACGATCTATAATAGTGAAAATGGTGGTAGCATTGCAAAATTATTGTCTTAAAATCGCCTCAGCTTCATGATTTGTCAAAATATATCGTAGGTTATTATCGGGAACTGTTGCTTATTACTTGTCGAAATCAATAAAATATTCCTTTTGTGTAGAAGCAATTGGCCTCAGATGTGCTATGGATTCACAAGCTTATTGGTTTGAAAAATAATGGAGTTTATTTCTCTTCCCAAAATTTTAATTACATAAATACCGTATTTGTGAAGCACATGTCCGAAAAATTTCAAATGAAGATTTTGTTATAAGTTCAAATATCAAACGATTAGCAATCGTTCTTTCAATTTTCAAGAAATTCATTGAAAAAAATAATATATTCCTTGTAAATGATGACCACATAAATGGTGAAAGTCATAGAAACGGCGGTTATTGAAAAAGATTTAGATATAAGATTAGGTACCTACATTATTTATCTAAACGTAAAATTCTGCCAATCAGTTCAAATTCTAAAAGAAAATATTATAAAAAGATTACTCAACAAAAGGGTACCTAATAAAAATTTTACTTGCCTTACCTTACCTTTAAAAAGGTACTTTATTGAAGCCGGGTTTTATTTATTGTAATAGGTATAAAAAAAGAAATGTTTATTTCCTTTAGGTATTTAACTAAAATGGTATGTATGCATTTCAAGTTGTAGTGAGTAACTTTCTATTAAATGAAGAACACTTATGTCAGAAGGTCATGCTACTTCCTTTCTATAATTATACTCGTAGTGTACCAAAAAACTCATTGAACTCAAGTAAACACCTGGCGCCTGAAGGAAATTTGAATGTTGTGAGTTTTGACCTAGTACCTGGTATAGTTAAAACTTACTATGAATGAACAAGTACGCAGCGACCGTGCGGCTGCCCCGCAAGAAATAATTTGTGTTATATAAACGCGGCCTAAATATACCTATCTGTTAATATTTTTATTAAACACCTTTTTTCTGATTTTATATGATTATCCCAAAAACAGTAGGAAACCTCTCCCGATCTAGCAACATTACGCGGGCGGGAAGTGAGGCAGGCGCGGGACGTACGTAATGTTTTTGGACACAGTGCGGTATGTGTAATCATAATTGAGCGCGCCACCTGTGAATCAAACATAACTTTTCATTAAATCAGTTTTAATTACTTCGTACATAGTAAAATTATACTTTTGAGCTTTTGCAACAAAATGCGCTTTACTGTGCATTGCATAAAATTGTTTTTCAATTGTACAATTTTCCATGACAATTCTTAATTTTCTATTTTTCAGGAATAATGCAAAGTTTAAGATTTAGAACAAAGCAGTTTTTGCTTTCTGTTATAGATTGTATAGTTTAGTGACTAATTACAATCCGCGGTGAAATTTAAAAAAAGAAACTAGTCTCTACTTCTTCTTCTTACTTAATCGCGTTTTCTGCTTATAACAATTTCGCAAGAGTCAAGTGTGTTACTTTGATACGGTAAATCTAAACTAATTCTTCTTCTTAGGCGACTTAGTAAGGTTAATATAATTTTTTTTTTCAAAATGCCACTAGTAACTACGACATTCCACATGCGCCATTTTTTTAAAAAACTCCCTGGTCTCTACTTGAACGTAGACCAAGTTTAATTGACATTTCTTTCTAATCTTATTAAGATATTCTGTGGTATAGATAACAAAGATCGGAGACGATAAATAAAGAATAAATAGAAAACACTACATACTTCAGATATAATTTATACCAATACAGTATAAAATATATTTCATATATGCAAGTAGGCTAGATAATAAATTGAATGGTATAACAATTTGAGGCGACAAGCTAGCCAAGTATAAACACAATGGCCGACATTACTATCTTGGAGACATTCCTCGTTACACGATGGCGCCATCAAGGTTAAAGTTATCGTAGACAATAAAATTGCATCTTCTCAACTCTTCGTTAATTCAGATGTATTTTTCTTTGTGCCAAGTCGATATTACATGAAAAACTAATATTTGGATAGTTTGCAATCAATGAATTTGATGCTCTTTAAGCGAGGTCACTGTAAAAATTTTGAAGTAAATATGTCTTTGAAATGGTACTATCGTAATTTTATTACAGCCATTAGTGAACGAGATATTATACGAAAAATATTTCGTCATAACATTAAATTGAGGGATGGAAGCATGAACGCCCGGCCGTTTTTGTGTCGGGCGGACTACGCGCAGTGTAAGGTTCTGCAGGGCGTAATTTAGATAGCGTTTTTATCGTTTTTAACAGTTTTTTCTCTATTCATCCAAAACTAATGTATGAAGTTATTGGAAACAATTGTGATTTACTAACAACATCCCATATTTACCTACAAGATAATTTTTTTCGTTTATAAAGTCTGATGGCGGGGAAACAAATGGAAAAAATATTTTGAAGCAAAATATTTTAAAGACGAAGGGCTAAGACTAAAAATATAATTTCTAATGAAACCCTATACGATGAGATGAGCAGGAAAAAAATTCAATCACACTTCGTTATAGGGTTATGTTTATGATATACGTTTAAAATATATATATTTTGACGACTAGCTATGATGCCTGTTTAATTGCATGCACATTCCGTTATTTCATAAAATATGTAGAAACGACAAGGGTGTCACAGGACAGACAGAGAGACCGATGAAAATATAAGGTTTCTGTTTTTTTTTTTGCTTCGGAACCCTAAAAAGTGTAAAAATAAATACGTATATGCAGTATTTAAGAAACTTAAAAAATCGTGAGTCGCCAGATTTATTACAATCGTGATTACGAGTACGTTCACACGCTCAGTTTCTGAGAAACAATTCACCAAATAAAACGAGCAAAGTGAACTCAATTTGTACAGTATTATTTCACACATAACTAACACTCGACTTTGGATATGACTACACTTGTGGGAATTAATAAAGACATTATGAGCTTTCCGACATAAGATTTCCTTTCTTATCTAATATACAATGTACAAATTCTTGCATCATAACAGCTGTACTCTGAAGTACATGCGATGCGTATGCCCGATTATGCAGGTTCACCATACTTTCTTCCGCAACGTTTCTATAAAATTATATTACTACGACGGTTTTGTGACTAAATTTGGAGTTGTAGTTATGACTTAAGAACCGTAGGAAATTTCTTGCTGGAGGTATTTGAGTAGTCAGAGCGATAAATAATGTTTACATCATCTGAACGTTTGGGCCGATGATTTTATAAACTAATTCATAGTAAAGAACTATAAAGAACAATTTAAACACTGCTGTTGCAAGGTGTACCTTTCTGACGTATCTATCACAATGAACATTTAACCGTGAAACGTAAGGTAACGTAGAACAGTCAATTACGAGTGGTGCACAACCATTTATTTGCCAAGAGTTTTAAAAAGCAAAACAAATGACCAACTACGGGTCGTTCTTCATCATGATAACGCCAGCTAGCTCTCACAACCAGCGCAAAGAATTCACCTTTTGACCAGGCAAAAATCTAATTGATGGCGCATCCGCTGTACAGCTCTGATTTGGCACCCAATTACTTCTTTTTGTTCCCACATGCGAAGAACTACGTAGTCAAAGAGTTTCGATGCCAGAAGAAGCGGTCGATGCGTACAAAATGTATGTTTTGGAGATAATTCAATTGGAATGGAAACTGTTTTAACGATTGGTTAAACATGCGACTGCGTATGTCAAAGAGTATTAATTATCACGGAAAATGTTTTGAAAAACCATAAAACCATTATCAATTATAAATAATTGTTTTCGTCTGTTAATCAGAATAAATGAATAGAAACACCCTCCTGTGACAAATTTAATTGTCTTCAAAAGTAAACTTAAATGTAGAAAACAACAATTTACGCTCGCCTTTCTTTGAAAAACGTTCACAATACATGTATATAACATGCTAAACACAGTTGGTACTTAACGACAATCGAAAACGAAAACGTCTTTAGCCTTCGAGGATGACTAAGTGGCGCTCACCTTGTAATCATTCATAAGGGAATTACGTTTGTAACTGTTCAAGTTGTGTGAATTGGTGCGGTTAAATAGACTAACTTGTATCTTTTACGGAAGATTAGGAGCTTCGCCTGGTCGTGTAGCTTTGGATTTGAACTTTATTTTTCGAAGCTATCATTCTGAAAGCGTTGTCTATTTACGCCATGCCATTAAGGACTCGCTAGTCGTTCAAACTCCCATAAAATATTGTAAAATAACTTAGTACCTATTTGTTTTATAGTCGCGTAGCCAGAGAAAAATTACTTACGATAATTCCAAGGATCTTCGTTTTTGGTGAGTGGATAGATAAAGTGCATTCTGAGCTATTGTCAAAAAGTTAGAAGTTTTAGGGCTGTGCTAAAGGTGTGGCTAGGTATTTTTTAATATTTCGTGTAGCACGCTGTATATAGATTTAAAATTTGAAATTTTGATTGGGTCATAATGAGAACTAACTTAACCTCGCGTTGTAAAATTTTTAGAAAGATAACATAAGGGATTTTACGAAAATTAAATAAAAATAACAGTCTGGTCGTGGGACATTAAATTTCATAAAAAAGTTTTTATAATTCTAAAGCTGTTCCTTTTTGATAAGTGGATAGACAAAGTGGATTGTGAGCTATTGTCAAAAAGTTAGAAGTTTTAGGGCTGTGCTAAGGGTGTAACTAGGTATTTCTTAATATTTCGTGTAACACACTGTATATAGAATTAAAATTTGAAATTTTGATTGGTTTTTAATTAGAACTATCTTAACCTCATATTGTAAAATTTTTAGAAAGATAACATAAGGGATACTACGAAAATTTAAAAAAATAAATTGGTCGTGGGACATTGAATTTCATAAAAAAGTTTTGATAATTCTAAAGCTGTTCGTTTTTAATGAGTGGATAGATAAAGTGCATTGTGAGTTAATATTAGTAGGATTAAAATTTGAAATTTTAATTCTATATACACTGTGTTACACGAAATATTAAGGAAAACCTAAGCCATTCCCTTAGCACAGCCCTAAAACTTCTAACTTTTTGACAGTAGCTTACCATGCACTTTATCTATCCACTCACCAAAAACGAACAACTTTAGAATTATCAAAACCTTTTAGTAAAATTTAGTGTCCCACGACCGGACTATTAGTGTTAACAGGATCATAACCCGTGTTATACTAAACTCACCTTTGAAAAAATCAGTTTCATCCTCGCATTTAAGCATTCATCCTCGACTTAATTTTATTACACTTTTTTCCTTTTTATAATATTGATCGTAGGAAAATCTAACTTGAGGTAGATTAATTTCAGTTGGATGGAAAATTATGATTTCGGATTTATTTTGGGCCTATTTCACAAGAAAGATTTAAAAAATAATTGTCGTATAATTCCACATTTTTTTTTTCGGTCCTTCCTTTGATTGAATTGGAATATAATAACCCAGATTTTTTTTTTGACGAAGCCTTTTCAGAGATTCGTACAAATCAGTTTGCGTTTTCATTTATTTAAATTTTTATTTTATATACTAAGTATTGTTTAACTCAAATAAATGCTAATTAAAGAATGATAACCTATAAAAAAAATGTAAACCGATCTTATCTTGTTGTTTTATCACTTCCAGCTTTGACTTCTTGGCTGTTATTTGATTCGGATGTTTATTCGGTAACGTCGTATTAGATAAATAAACGAGAAGTAAATTTTCCTCGAAAAGCCAGCGGGGTTTCAGGTATCGGAGTTCACTCTAAAAAGTGAGTAATCCTCAAAAATCCTTAAGCTGAAAAACGCACAAGTATACGAGTGTCGTCGTTTATATTGTCGCCAGATACAAATATTCGTTGGGTGCTGGGTAAACATGGTAGATAACTGGTATCTAAATAGGTAAGCCGTCGCGTGCCGCTAATCGACGCCGCATTCCATCACAGACTTCGCGGGGCCTGCCCGTCAACTGTCGGCCATGCAAACGACGCGACGTGCACGCCATGATTCATACATTACAAACATAATCGATAATCACATGGAAATATGTCGATGACCGCGAATCTGAGACCGTTCAGTTGCCAATAGTTTTCTTTCTTTGTGGTCGACAAAGATTACATATCTAATTTCGTTCAGTCGACTAGTCGTTAACAAAAGCCAAACGCAGAAACAACACAAAAGGACCAGCGCGGCAGCGCGACTACGCACTACACCCAGTCAAAGTTTTCGAAACAATGTTTTATAATTATTTATTGAGGCCTACCTCTGAAAGAAAACTTTCTGATATCAATTTCATACGGCTTACAGTAAAGAGAACAAAAGCTTTCACAAAGGAAACATTCTTGAAATGGCATTCAAGATTTCATCTACAAATCCAAAGTATGCTAACAAAGAGTACAAATACGATAACAAAATAATGAGACGATAATCTGATTTCAGAATCGTCACGAGAGTCAATACACATAAGATAAGATAAACATGATAATGTCTATAAGACATGCCCTTGTCTTATCGGAGGAATTCCACAGCCGAGTTACCGATCCTTACTTGATGCTATTTGTAAATTAATTTTATTTATTACATATGATAAGATTCCATAAGATGCCTCACCTATTTTACCTTCAAAGCGAAATTATGTTGTAATATTTATAATTCAATTATAATCATGAGTTAAAACTTTGAAAATAACACACCGTTATGATCCTTTATAGTATTTCAAATGGCAACCTAGCCGAAACTGTACCTAAATGCGGAACCTAGATCAATTAAAAATGCCATTAAACGTAATAATTAATTACCAGGGTTTCATCAAAAACATCAAGGTCATTATTGCTAAGTTCTTTTCGACCCCGTTGCTCAGCTAATAAAGAATATACATTTAACACAGTACAACGGTACTGGTTTAGATTTTTATTTCTTTAGCTGCGCAGACGACGCGACGGGCTAAAAAGAACAAGAAGTTAGCAAACTGGAATTTGTTCCAATGTCATATCAAATTTTCAAAGGACATTTTCAGATTTGTATGGGGACTGGTTCTTGGATTATTGGTTATATCAGCATAAAGTGCTCAAAATATGAACTTTATCGAGCATAAAAAATAGTTTTTAATAATCCCCTATAATTTTTTATTATTTATTTAAAAAATGGCAGTAGAAGTTTAAAAAATGTATTGGCAACACTAAGTGAACGCTACAAAGTTCAAAAGGACTATACTCCATGTGATATAATGAAAAAGGAAATGGGAAACCCAAGTTCAAACTCAAAAGTTATCCGTGGTTGTCTGTCAGTGTTGTCAAAAGTGGTCAAAAGCAAGCGTTTAACTGCAGTTTATGTTATTTTGTTCTTCACTTTGTTTTTTTGTCATTCCCTTGAAAGTATAGTGATTACACAGACAGTGACTCTTTGCTTTTGAGGGAAGAAATAAGGTCCCGACATGTAACAAACAAAA
The DNA here is from genome assembly GCA_949709985.1 of Luffia ferchaultella. Taxonomy (NCBI): domain Eukaryota; kingdom Metazoa; phylum Arthropoda; class Insecta; order Lepidoptera; family Psychidae; genus Luffia; species Luffia ferchaultella. The sequence continues at coordinate 10,768,124 of OX453248.1, forward strand.
AATATTTTATATACCTAAATATTCTACTCAAGGGGTTAGGCTTTTCATACAAAAAAGAGGGTTCGGCCCGTGTCTAACCCTCGCAGTATTTCTGTATCAATATATACAGAAAAAAACTTTTTGACAAAAAAATTAAACAAAACAAAATAGATATCTACAATTCTACGAAGTAGGTATAAACAAAACAAAATAGATATCTAACAATTCTACGAAGTAGGTAGGTACGCAGCTATCCAGATGAGTGATTGGTTTTATTTCAAAGCGGCCCCAAGATAAATTCAATTATAACTGAAAGCAATCCAATACGAATTTTCGATTTTATTTAATCAAACAGGATCACTCGAAGTCAATAATAAAATCGATTCGAAAGACACATAAAAGCGGCCTACTTTTTTAAAAGTTGTCTCGAAATGTAAAACGATATCAATATGGTAAAATTTCGTTGTCTATCTGTTTGTAGCAAGTGGATCATTTTTAGAACATAAATTAATCTGGCCGCAATAAAGGTAGGACAAATATCAGTTATTTATAAATAATTATTCCGAATATAATGTTTGAGAAGAGCACGTGTTTTTGTATTTGTATAAATACGTTCATATTTGTATAATTAGGTTCGTATTTTGTACACTTGGAAAAACATGTGTTCTTCTTTTACTGCGCAGTCAATTGAAACTCGATAATAAATTAGTCATTAGGCGTCCAACAACAGAGCGACGCTGATGTCGGTCGCGTACGTCGGCGAGACGTAGAGAATTTCATAAGGGCCGTCCATTAATCACGTGATCTTTTTTAAAGCATTTTAACCCCCCCCCCCCCCTTAATGATTCATGGTGAGGTTTAAGATTACCCCCCTCCCCCACCCAACATCACGTGTATTGTTAGTATCTACAAAAAATCTTAAATTTTTTAGAATATTTTAGAATATTATCTTAAATACAGGTGTAAAGTATAATCTTATTTTATTCTGAAATTAAGGACCATGATAAAAACGCTTTACACTATATTTACACTACACGCAGCTATTCGATTTAAAAATCGCGCATTTGAAAAAATAAATACACGTGATATTTTCCCACACCCCCGTCCCCCCTTGTGACATTTCGTGATTTTTGTAAAACCCCTCCCACCCCCCCACCCCCTTTCAAGCCTCACGTGATTAATGGACGGCCCCATATGAAATGCGCTGCTGATCGTCAGCGGAACTCTGTATAGTTGTATTTGATATCATAAGAAGCGCTGACGTATGCGACAGACATCAGCGTCGCTCTGTTGGAAGCCTCAAATGTAATAAGTACTGACTAAAATAAATATGAATTAAAATGATATTTCGATAACATTTCATAGTGCATGAAATGTTGGGTTCAATCAAATATTACCAGATGCACAATCCCTATGTGATGTTAATTTCACTACATATTATAAAATAAAGTCCCCCGCAGCATCTGTCTGTCTGCCTGTCTGAACGCGATAAACTCAAAAACTACCAACAGATATACACCTCCGACTTAGCTCCATATATTCCTTTTTATTTCCATTTGTCAAGAATAAAATACGAGTTTTTTTTTTCAACTGCAGAAGAAGCAGTGGCGTCCTACCAATCAGCCATTTTTAACCTGCCGTCGGTGGAAGCTGGAATAAATGTTTCGAGTATAGGCGGATGGAAATTTGCATAGAGAATAATGGAGAATATTTTGAAAAAATATAATATAAGTTATAAAAATATATTGTTTACTTTCGGCGTGTCTCAAAACTTATATAGTGACCCATGCATATTGTAGATGAAAGAATGACGTATAAATGAAATGTAATATAACATGTTAATTATCCAACCTAATTCATTTTTGCCTATGCCCTACTTAATTTTATTTACATTTCTATTCTATCTGTTATAATTAGCGTTATCTATCTAAAGTCTTAGCTTATCATTTTTTAGGTTATGTGATTAGCGACTTTTCAGCAGTACCCATTTTGTGCAGACCAGGAATGACCGAAGCCTCTTTACTATACATGTGAAGGACGTTGCTTTGGGGCGGTGCTAAAAAGTCAATCGCTCTAGAGCGTTGGTCCTTGTCAGTCTCCTAACACTTGGAGATACAAAACGTTTACGCACTTACTGAGACTCCGGTACTTATTTCCTCATTTTCGACAAGTCACCATATTTCTTGAGGATCAATACGTTCGTGTATTCATATATACGATAAAACTTGAGCTTAAAATTAGCTGAACTTGGCAATTTTTTGTTAGGTACTTAAGACATCCAGAGGTTAAGTTCTACATATCGTCACAAAGTCAAGAAAGTACACAGGAATTCATTTGGAAGTGAATTACTGATGACCGCTCTTAAGGGCACGCACTCCGTTTATATTATTTTATGTACGTGTCCAAGAATGCAATATAGTGCGTAAGTATAGTCCAAGTGTTCTTGCTACGCCATGAAACACGGTCACTGAATATTTCTGTGAGATGCACAAAGTTTCTCACAAAACACGAGTATCCAAAACGTTATGAATCGACCTTAGGCTCTAGTATTATCATGAATGAACGTAATGAATATGTTTGGACAAACAAAATTTTTATACCTTATACAAATAATATACTTACGTACTGGAATGGTATGCTAAAAGTTGTGCTACGAAACTCAGAATTTTCAAAATAATATTATTATTTTTTACAAATCTAGTTAAAGCTGAGATATATCTATAGCCAGCTTTGTTTTAGAGCTGCGTCAATAAAATAGTGAGCGATCAACCTTCGCCATTTGTATGGGGAAGTGACCGGCTAATGCAACCTTAAGAAAGACAACACAACGTGTGAAAAAAAATAGATAAGGCTTGACCTGTACGGTTTATATCTGTAGTTCAAAATATAACTGTCTAAGAATAAAAATAAACTTCGACATAGCTGTGACAAAAACATGGTATTAGTCATGCGCGACTCGGCGCGACAACGTAAACTTGAACCGAACGTGATGGATCGCCTTACGTACAGTACCAATCACTTCACTTGTAATGCGCTGTCAGGGACCTTGATCGCGTACGCATCGAATGACGGAATCGAGATACTAGCGAATTACTCATCATCGTTAGCCAAGTGAAATTTTAACACAGGAATTTTTAGGCATACTATCTTAATTCGTAATACAAAAAAAATTAATACGTAATACAATTGATCGCTACGATTTTCTTGTAGAATATAGATGAATCTACATCAAATTGAATTATTTCGGATTTTTGTGACCACAGTCTTTGGGCGACGGCGATGGGGAGTCGTTTCGGTCTTCTACCAGATAATTTTAAGATACACCACGCCGCACGCCTGCTCGGTTAACCTTAGAAACAAAATCGGTTGACCCTGCAGGCCATCCATTAAACTTCTCGCTATTTTCGAGTTCAAAGCGCTTGAAAATTAGAAAGCTATTTAGCTCTTAGAACTCAAAATATCGATTTTTGTGCTTTTTGAGCTCTTCGAGCTCATAAATATTTATTATCCGAGCTCAAAAACAGAACTTCTATATATTTAGAGTTCTTCAAGCTCAGAAACCTAGGACATATCAAAGAATATGTTATTTTGGATATTTTTGAACGCTTTGTTTGATTTTAATGCAGTTTACGGCATTTTATGCAATTTTGTAAGCACAAAACTTTTGTGTAAAGTTAAAAATCTATTGGTCGTAAAATCTCAAAGTTATGTTAAAAAAACACTTTTTCGGAAATTTGTAGACTACGATATTTTTTGAACGGAATTTATGGCATTATATGTAATTTTGTAAGCCCGAAATTTTTGTGTAAAACCAAAAATCGATTGATCATAAAATCTCAAAGTTATGTTAAAAAAACACGTTTTCGGAAATTTTTGAACTGCGATATCTTTTGAACGCGTCGTTCGATTTTGATATTTTTGGCGGCACTCGATGCAGTATTTTATGTACGAAAAACGTATATAAGGTTTCAAATATATCGGTTAGAAAATCTCAGTTATATAAAAAAACTTTAATTTTTTTTTAAATATTTTTGAAACAGCTCGACCAATTGACTTCAAAATTTAATCAGATTTAAGTCTCGATGAACCCTTTCAAACGCCGTAACGCAGGTCTTAATCAGTCAATCCGTTCTCAATATATCGTACGACACACAAAAGTTACACGCACACGCACATACGGACGTCCAGCCGAAAATGGTCAGAATGGCTTCCCAGGACCTCAAAACGTGGAGATCTGATGAGAATTCGATTTTCGAAAATCGAACCCAAATCAATAACTTCCTTTGGATAGCGGGAACTTAAAAAACCGTTTATTTCGAAACGCGTAAATTAGGTTAAAATTATTTCAATGAGGTGAAAGAAATTGAACGGAGTGACAAGCTATTCAGATTATAGCCGTTTATCAATTTTGAATTCGGTTAAAATAGATTGATGGTCTACCATTTCTGCATTTGTAGGTTAAGGTACATTTTGTTCGTGTTAATCTGAGGAGAGAAGCGGAGCGGAACAACGAGCCACACAGAAGCCTTTTAAAAGTAATCAATCAGTTTTAATTAATTAATTAGTGTTCTTAAGAAACACAGAATCGTCTTAGTGTATTTTTCAGGTAGCAGTGTATGTCCCAATATAATAAAAAATACTAAAGTATTGACCCTCCGTCCACTTGGCGCCCATGATCCTGCTCCCATGGGATCCAAGGGTACTTTGATCGCCTCTAGACTCCCATTGAATCCTCGAATATTTTTCATGCCTCTTGGCTCCCGTAGGATTGTAAGATAAAATTCTTTTCAGCTCTTGGTTACCATGGTTTATTTTTACTGACATATCTGTAACGATTTCAAGACCATGGCCATTCTAGAGGGTTTTAAGATAATTGTTTCCTGACCGCGGTGAACTGAACCCTTCGTATGCGAGTCCGACTCGCACTTGGCCGATTTTTTATTTATGTTAGCCAAAACAATTATTTTTAAACGTTTTACAACCACACGTACACAAGTCCAAGGTGCTAAACATCCCTTAGACCAAACATCCCTAAGTTTTTTGAATGTTTTATAAAGCACTTTTAAGGTAATACTGCCAAATTTTCATCTGATACTAGAAACAGCGGATACATAAATATTTCTTTTCTTTGTTGTTGCGGTTACAGTGCCCAAAAGCACCTTCCCAATCTTAAAGCTGGTAAGTACTGCCCTATATTTCAAGCAAGCTCGATACGAGTAGTTACAGAAAAAAATACTAAGTAGCAATAAACGAAACGAGAAAATAAAAATATTATCTAAATAGTGATGAACCGGCTTTTTTCGTAATTATATTCTTCAAGCAATCGCTGACCACTTGATTGGACTGTTATCACGAGTCGTATTGGCTGTTGAGTTTGTAAAGCCTCTATGTAAACGCAACAAAACTTTCCCCTGAACTTTCGCTTTCGCTTGGAAGCTCTTTAATTTGCGTTTGTACGTTTCTCCGCAATCCTTGTAACTTGTTCGCTATTCATGAATTCGATATCGGAACGTTGGGTAATGAATCAGAATATTAATCAAATATTTTTCAATACTATTTTTCTCTGTTACGTCCACCTCATCATTCTTTGCGTTACCTAATAATTCTTATCAAATAGTAAAATATTGTCTTTTCAAACATCCAGCATCCACGGCTCAAGACTTCGGTGAATAATTAAATTATCTTAATGAAAATTCTATTTATGGATACAAACGTATGAAACGGTATTTTTCGGTCTTCTTTAAGATTACGTACCCAAGGGGTACCAACGGGAACCCTATTACCAAGACCCCGCTGTCCGTCCGTCTGTCACAGGGACGTTAAAAGTTTGTCGCCATACAACAAACGTGTTTATTTCGACGTTTTTGATTATAGGTGGGTGTGAGATCATTGTTTACAATTGACATTTTTATGGAGTGTATACTACAATAGCCGCTATAACAACAAATAATAAAAATAAAATGAAAATACAAATTAAAGGGTGTCCCCATACAAGAAACGTCTTTTCACATAATGTACAGTGGTACGGAAGGGAGGGAACCCTTCGTGTGCAAGTCCGACTCGCATTTGTTTAGTAGAAGTATTATTTCCACACTTGCGCATTACACAAGCAGGTATTTTGAAAATTGAGACAGGACAAACACAGAAGCTACGTGACAGATCGACTGCGTAGGACTAAGCATAGACTGAGAGCAAGAAAGGCTTAAACTTTACATAGAGCTTCCTACGCCGAGTGAGCGTATAACTTGTCTAGGTATCTAAAAACATAAGTCATTGGTGAAAATAAATAAAAATGAAAAAAATCGAAATAAAAATTTTATTACAAGTTAAAGATATCACCGATAAAATCAATACCATCTATAAAGAAAACAAAGAAAATTTTGTTATGTTATATACCTAACAACAATTTAACGCTTTTCAGATTTTTCCCTTTACTCGTGCTGTGAGATTTTGCTTCTTGGCAAATTTTATGATTCTAGATCAACGTGAAGTACCTACTCTATGGTTTTTTGATTAAATTGCAAGTGTAAAAACCCGAGGCATAAATAACCGTATTTTTTTATTGCGTTAACTAAGAAGCTTGATTTTCTTACAGCTCTATAAGATCGTGTACCCAAGTATTCGATATAAATTACGACTTCATACCTCCAGATATTTCTGAGAAAAAGAGTTTTGACAGACAGACAGACAGCCAACGAAGTGATCCTATAAGGATTCCTTTTTTTTCCTCTTAACGTACGGAACCCTAAAAATGGAACCAATCCAACACATGAGTGACTACAAAATAGTGGTAAGAAACTGAATATTGATTACTAAACATTGTTGAGTCATTTGCAAAAGCCTGATTACAATAAAGAGCTTTATATTTGGATGCCATATAATCTTACGGGAAAAAAGCTCATAAACCGAGTCTTAAGCCATAATTCTTTGTAAAGAGGATCGAAACCGGACCATTATTGAAACGATTGATCACGGGTGAAGAAAAGTAGACCAGTCACGACAAGAACGTGCGAAAGAGATCGTATCAAAGCACGGACAAGCAACACGAACAGTGACAAAACAATATCATGTTAGGTGTATGGTGGAATTAGAAAGGTATAGTTCGTTCTTTTATTATATGTCTGTATAGAGAGTCGGAATCAAAAACCTAAATAAAACTATCACCTAACAGTTCGGTTATAATTCACGCACACAGAGACGGTTTGTATATGGTTAGTATGGCGTAGCGAGAGTATGTGGTCTGTTAAGTCACACACACAAGTATGTAATAGTTGGCCTGTCATTTTTGTTGGTATTGTATTGCAAGGGTCCATCCAGACATTATGCATATAATCGAAGCTTTCGATATGAGTTTTTATACCGCTGGATAGTAACCCGTCGATTTAGATACCTTACTACCAGTAACTGATGAGGTTAAAGCAAGCTATTGAGACAAAACGGTTTGACCTGAAAAACAACTTTTACTGTGGTAATGCCAGAGCACAGAGATTTTTAGCCACTCAAGAATTTTGAGGCCTTAGCTGGAAATTGTTGATGTATCCAAGGTATAGTTCTAACTTTGCCCCCTCAAATTTCCACCTGTTTCAGTTACTTCAGAACCCTTAAGTACGCAAGATTCAACAAAGGACTGTCAAAAGTACTTGCTTGATGTGGCCTATACTCTTTGAATTTCTGCAGCAATAGGATCATGACACTACCTACACGATGACAACATGTTATCGATCAAAATGGCACATGTTTATTGTAAGATTGTAAGTAAATGTAAATCTGCATTAAACGTGGGGCACACCGAAACCATCGGGAATAACAAAGAATAAGGTGCAGGATATAAATAAATTATTATTTATTGGTTTTCGAATTGTTCTCTGTTACAATTTAAGCACTTTTGCATTCAATGACATCAATCATTGAAACAGTAATTCCAGTCTGAAGTTGATGATGACCATATGGCTGATTTGTAAGATTATACTGTTACTTCTGGGTCTTCGAACCGCTGATCACGAATTAAATTTTTCATTGTAGGAAATGCAAAGAAATCGTTAGGACTCAGGTCAAGACTGTACAGAGGATGGGTCATCAACTCAACGTTTTCCTGAATTTGACAGCAGCGTTTGGTTTTAATAGTCATAAATGTCACTTCACAGTAGCGAAATGGCATTGCGCAATTTTGCGGGGTTGAAGACCAGCGTGCAGGGATTTCGCGGCGGTGAAGAGCGGCGCGCGGGGACCTTGTGCACTGAAACTTGGACTCACTATCTTACTAATATATAAATGCGAAATTGTGTGTGTTTGATTGTTCTTTTTTTTACGTGTCGGTCGTAATACAGCAACACAACCAAATTTCGTACGACGTCAGTTAAAGGGGAAAATGTCTCTTTCCCGATCTAATATTTACAGCTGAAATAATCTTGCATACCTGCCAAAATCGCTGGGCAGGCTAGTGAGCGACATGTCGTTGAGGCCGAGAACGGTAAGTGCGCGCAACTGGCTGAACCCTGCTGGCAATCGAGGAATCGGGTTGCTGCTGAAGTCCGCGATCTGTAGAGCGCGCAACTTCTTGATGTCCTCCGGTATATCGGGAATGTCTGGAATAAAAAACCGATTTATAGTATACTTCATATAGATTGTTACAAAAATAAGGTAAACCGTATGTGGCTTGGGGAGTATTTTTTTCCCACGTCGTTGTCCCACGTGTTTAATATTTTTTTATGTGTAAGGACGTGATTACATAGGCGTATGAAACAAAAACATGTAATTTTGTACAGGTAATATGGTTCAGGATATGAATTAAAAATACAAATTAAAAAAAATAACAGACGTCTCGCCGCGCTTCAGGGTGCCGCACCGGCCGGGCCTGCGCGGTGGCGTGCTCAAAATCTTAGGATTTATCAATTATACTATTCAGCATGCTCGTGTAAAATAAATAATAGGCCCTTTGGGAATATGTACCTTGAGTTCTGGGTTTGAGTGGACAATATTATATTTAAATTAAAGCAAAAGTTACAATGACAGCTTCTAAATGTACACTTATAGCGAATCAGAAATCAGATCATAATTTCCCGGTATTATGTGAGCTCTTTTTTAAACTTTTACGAAATTAGATATAAAGTCGCAAAAAGACATATACAATGAAAAACAAATATCTTAGAATATTTTTTATTCCTATCAGCTTATGGATTGTCGAAACGACTACATTCAGCATTGAGTTTTTTATTGATCTCCAATCGCTTACGGAATACACGTTCTACATCTATATTTGACATTAATCACGTTAGAGTACCATTGTACGATTTCCATTCAATATTTATGTCGACGCAAGAGAAGTTATTCAAAAGGAATTTATGCGTCCTATTCCTCTTAACTGAATATGAAATTCAAAGGAAGCGTTCGTTGGCTGCGTGAACAGAAAATTAATTTCGTGAACGCTTAATTCACGAAGTACAGGTGTAGGTAGTCCAACGAAACCTGGCGCGAGTACTAATACTTACATGCGAACAAGTAAGACAAAAGATATCGTTTGTTTCCCTTACGCACATGCAAACATATGTGCTATTTCGTAAATCACTCGTGCATTCTTTCGTGAAGCTATATCTGCGCCTGTACACATTATAAGATAAAAACCCAACTTAAGGATGCACTTACAAAATACTGGCATGTTTAGATACATCTGTAGGAAAGTTTGGAAGTTCTATCGTTATGAACTTATAACCCTAAAATAAAAAATAGTACTTAATTTACAATCGTATTATAGAATATTTGCATATTTTTCACTCTTTCACCTTGAAAGAAAAAATTGTAACCCACTATTGCCGAAATGTCGGAAAATGAACATTTTTCGGTACATATTAAACCAACATCACAAGTTTTCTTTACTTTACAAAAACATTTTGTAAGTGTTGTTAATACCATCCTGTAAGAGAAAATTTTGATAATCAACGAAAAAGTGGTAGACAAAACTTATCAAAAATAAGCAATTTCGCCACTAATTTGTATGAACTGACAGGTTAAACCAAATATATACATTTTAACTTTTTAGTTTAAGTTCAAAGATTTGAAACCCATTTTTTTCTTTACTTAACCTTAGCGCATGAGCTCACAGTATATACGTAGGCGTATTCGGAACCAGAGACGTCACAACTCTCACGTGATCACGCGCGACGTTCAAGTGCAATTTTGCATGCACGCACGGTGTACGTGATTTTGTAGGCTATTAAAATAAAACGGCGGCTTTCCACAAGATAACAGGAATGGCTTTTCTGTACGAAGTACTATTACCTAATCTGTGGAATTACGACCCACTGGCGCGGGTCTACGAATATATGTAGACACCAACTTTATTCAATACTAGCGACCCGCCCCGGCTTCGCACGGGCAGCAGAGCTAAGACCCACTTGGAGTATTTTTAATGTATTTTGATTCCAATTCTGCAAATATTTGAAAAAGTAGAGAATATATACGTAAAAATAGTCTTAAATATTTCTTTATATACATGATAACTTCTGCCTAACTTTACGTCACGCGTGCCCGGCGCAGCGGCCGCGGCGAGGCGCTTGTCGCGCGATAGTTTTTTTCAATTCCTCCATACATTATTTTGTTATATCTCAAAAGGATTAGGCAGCGTTTTCGACTGGCAGCTGGCTTGATTTTTTTCCGACTTCTTCGACAATAATCGGCATATTTCAACTAATATGCACAAAACATTAATAAATTATACACTTAAACTTTCTTCTTGAATCACTCCGTCCATTGGTGTCACCCATATGCCAATCCGTTCAGTAGTTTTTGAGTTTATCACGTTCAGACAGACAGACAGACAGATGCGGCGAGGGACTTTATTTTATAATATGTAGTGATTTTATTTACATAAAAGTTTTTATGGTTTTATTCATTTATTTCTCTACTCTACTTTTATTTCTTCTTAAAAATACGTTACCTATTCACGTGAAAAAAGTAATAACGAGATAAAATAATATCTCGTTATTACTTTTTTTAGCAATTCTTCGAGTTCTTTTTTTTGCATTCGTACAGTTCGTCCTTGTTACGATAAATACGACAATCCTAGGAACGAGTTAACTAATTAATAAATGCTATAATCTTCTCGTTTGTTACGTAAGCTTTTTTCTATTGGTTAAGGACTAAAATATTACATGAACGTGATCTATACTGATAAGGGTAATTAAAATTTTTTTTTCTACCAAACCATGCCATTTATTAGGAAATTTTCTATTATAACAGAGACCCAATTACAAATAGAACTCATCTTTAATTTCGATACGATATTCAGAATTTATGAACTAAATTAAATGGTGATTACTTTATAATTGGTAAAAGCTTTCAAATTTATTTACTTAAATTTAATTAATCCGTATTATCTGCATTCTAGCGGGAAACTAATTTTTAGATTCAACTAATTACTATTGGGTACAAAAGCCTAAATTCTGAAACATGACGACCGCTTAGCCTAGTGGGTAGCGACCCTGCTTACGAAGCTGGAGGTCCCGGGTTCGAATCCCAGGTCGGGTCAGTATTTATATGATGAATATTGATACTGGTACCGGGTCTTGGTTGTTATATGTAAGTGGTGTCTTCGCTTGGTACCCAAAACACAAGCTAATGCTTAGTTTGGGGCCTAGACGTTGTTGTCATGTATACGTTATTATTATTTTATACGACGTAGTTGCACACTGAAATGATCGAGAATCGAGTAGTTTGGACTGAGTAAGAATAAAACTTTTACGTGAATACTGGCCATTTGTAATCGTGATGACGTTTACACAATTAATAAAAGATGTTTTATAAGAATATATAATTAATAAAAGATTTTACTTAAATTTAACGAATCAATTAGAAAATCAAGTTCACACGGGAAATAATTTATCATAACTTTGTCCAAGATTTATCTCAACTTATTCTTATTTATGATGTTGAAGCACTTAGCCAAACGACAACATACCGCGGGTATGCAGAGTTTCGACCGGATTGAAACAGCAGTAACGCCTGAAAATGTTGCAAAAAATTATTCAAGGCGACCGATATCCGCCACACGAGCAGGTCCGAGCAACTGTGGGTATTGGAATAAGTAGAGTTCAAACTATTTTGGATAAATAAACAGGGTGTCAGAAAGCTGGTTTCCTGTTGGGTACCCTATATTTTGTTTGAAAAGGACAAGGCGGTTCGTGTTAATTGGTGCGGTGGCGTACTCTGCAACGCTTCAACGGAGATAAGTCAAAAGCCCTATTATAACATCGTCTTAGGCGGTCTCAGGTGTCATGAATTTATTAATATTTACATGATCCTGGAAAAAAAAGCATCAACTGGCAATTTGTGTCTTTTAAAGACGAGATCAAGCCGAAGACCGAAATATCGAAGAAAATAGCTGCTTCGTTTGTCTCGAAAAAAAAAGGATGTGATGCCACAATACCATTACAAGAATGCAGAACGGCTACCTCTGATCGGTACCCCAAGGTCTGTATGCTAAAAATGATGACTAAACTGCACATAGGTAGCCCGAAACGTCGCATCATCTTACATCATGATAATTCGAGCTCCCACACTACTCAAAACACAAACGATTTCTCGATGCAGGAGAACCTTGAGTTGATACCCATCCCCCGTACATTCCTACGTACTACGTGGTTCGTGGTCAGCGGTTTGAAGACCCAGAGGCAGCAGCAGAATCTCACAAATTGGCTATTTTGTCAACATCACTTTCAGACTATAATCCTGTTTCAATGAATGATTTATCAAATGAAAAAGTGCCTAAACTTTAACCGAAAATATTTCTAAAACCAATCTGTTGTGGTGTTGTACGAAACATTTGTAATATGTAATTTTTTCAATATAGTTCTTACTAAAAATGGCCGAAGAAATAGTATATCTCCCAAAAACAGAATTACGGTCGAGGTTCGACATATTTGGCGAAGCGTTGAAAAACAAGTAAGGGCCAGTGAAGGTGAATACAATTGGGCTCACGGCTACATGTCACGTCTCAATTTTCACTTGTGACATTATCACTTCTAGCGAAGAAATGTTACTTATAATGTGTCAACCGATTACATAAAATCTCCTCCTAATTTAAGAGCGTACCTCTTTGGCAACCGCTGAACTCTTCATATTTAATTACAGCATTCAAGACGCGACAGCCTCAAAATGAGATATCTCGTAGAATTATTTTATGAACACATCAACATAACCATATTTGCATAACTGAGCAGGTCAAACAAATAAACCGGTCAAGTGTGAACCGCTGCTTGGCTCATGCTCGTTTAGAACAAAGCAGCGATGACAGGACTCTCGGCACATGGGTTAGATTCACATTTGACCGGTTATTTTTTGCAGACACTCATATTACATCATAACTATTAGATCCATTTTTTGCGATTTCATATCCAAGTGATATTTTGGATTTTCAGCAACCTAGCGTTTTCTAAAATCCTATGTTAGATAATAATTTATTGCATATCTACATAAATACTGAGATATTATTTTCAATTTTGAAATATACGTATGTTATATAAATTTATATAATAACCATCTTCAGATCCTGTTTAAAAGTTAATTGAAAAGTGCCTGAACAAAAATTGTGAAAAATAAAATTATTACTTCGTTTCTTGTCTAGTGAATTTAGTAGTAGGTATCGACAAGAAAAACAAATACTGTCATATTAAAAAATGTTACTCGAAACTCCGTTTTTAATATTTGAATACGCATAGGTATCTCACATAATCTTTTCATTTTTTTTTAAATATAATTTCCGAAATAATTTGGTAGTATCAGATTTCTAGTTGAAAATATAGTACTAAAAAGGTATATAAAATTTATAAAATTTATTTATAAAATTTGATTCATGCGTCTGAACTCGTTTTACCCATGAATAAGACGCCTGCGTCCGGTTTTTGCCTATGTTATACAGTCTTAATACAAACTCGAGATATTTGTCGGCGACCGACACACAAACAGACATCAGAATGGTCCTAAAACGATCCCTCCGTATTTTCGTAACTTTACGATGGGACCAGAGGGCCAAGTGTGAGTTTTTTACTATTAACTGTGCCGTATGCGTTTTCCGTAATTTGTATGGAAACTCGTAGTTACCTAAAACGACCGCTAGATGTGCTGTACTAGTTTCCATACAAATTATAAAAAAATGCAAACGACACAGTTAATAGTAAAAAACTCACACTTGGCCCTCTGTGGATGGGACACTTCTAACGCTAACACATACGCTAGTCCGTTAAAAATATAGAATTCAGCATGCATAAATGTATAGTAAATAATGACAATATAATGGTTAAACGTAAATGGTTAAAGGTCATGCGCGTATCAGATCATGCAAAAGTATGATTTCGTACGTAACACTACCAAAAAACATTTTTGTCACGTTGAACTAATAGTAGCTACTTTTTTATGGATATGTACTATATTCGAGCATAAGAAGTGATATCAGGTTGATTTTTACTCGACTGCGAAGGGTAATGTTTTTCGAGTAGGTACACGTATGTATATCTATTCATTCGGCATGCCCCACAACTTAAACGGGTTATTTGGAATTCGCTATTTACTAGCTTTCATATGATATTGTTTAGTAACAAAAAAAACCTTTTTTTTATCGTGATTCGCAGACGCCATATTTAAATATTACATACCTTGTGTCATTCTCACAAACAAGACAAACCTAACGACACCTAATATGTTAAAATTCATCAAGCCTATAGCATCCAATCCACTGAGCATATATATATGTACTAGCTTTCAGTCCGCGGCTTCACTCGCGTGGACTACACAGTTGTACCGGGACAATTAAAGGAACGCGACGCTTCAGAACATTGTAACACTTTCTAGAACATTCTGAATCTTTACTACATAAGAAATATCTATACCTAATTTCATAGAAATCCATTTAACCATTCTAGCATGAAGAACAGCTATCTCACAAGTCGGTCCCAAAATCAGTCAGCCGTTTTGGAGACTAACCGGAACAGACAGACATACTAACAGACACTACGATTTTCACTCCTGACAATGCCCTCTTTATGTTTGCAAAATTTCAGTAAAATCGGATAAGCCGTTTCGACGATTAGCCCTAACAAACAGACAAATAAACCAACCAATAAACCAACTTATGTCACACCTAATAACCTCCTTTTTATGTCTGCGAAGATGCATAGAAATGGTTTAGTAGTTTTAGAGATTAGCCAGAACAGAAAGACAAACAGATAACCACACGTATAAAAAGTTCCCTATATCACTCCTGGCAACCTATTTTTATGTCTGCATAGTTTCATTAAAATCTTTAAAAGTTTAGCTCGATCATACAAATAGACAGACCAACAAAAAATTGCGTATGTCATTCCTCACACCTTTCTTTTCACGTGTGCAAAGTTTCATTGAAATCGGTTTGAATGTTGTAAAATTTAGTTTGAACAGACAGAGAGACGGCCAGATAGACAAACAAAAAGTGTTGTATGTCACTCTTGATAATCTTTTTATCATATCTGTGAAGTTTCATTGAAATCGGTACAGTCGTTTCGGAGATCAGCTCGAACAGACTGACAGACGGACACACAGAAAAACAAAAAGCAGCCTATGTCACCCATGATAACACCCTCTGTACGTCTGCAAAGTTTCATTAAAATCGGTTCAGCCCTCGAGATCAGCTCGAACAGACAGACAGACGGACAAACAGACAGACAAAAAGTAATCTGTCACGGTTGTGGTTGCGGCGGGCGTCACGAAACAATTCCTAATATGAAAATATATTCATACACAATTCTTAAATTGGTCGTGCCAACTACGCATATTTTTTTATTGGCCATTGTTATGGTTAATGAAATCGCAATAGAGCCCATTAAATATGCCAAGACGTACGTACGCATAAACATACCTTCTTCTATCGGAGAAAATATTCTAATGTGAAAATCTACCAATTTTTTTTTCATCAATGGAGTCTTTAGGTGATACGTAATACCCAGAACAAATTTGGAAAATGATGAGCAGATCTTCATGCGTACGAATCATAAACCAAACACTGAGCACTTGGTTGTTCCGAATAAATAAATTAATACAGTAATGAAGCGTTATTAATACAGTCAGTGAATTCGACGTAAGTAATGTCATTTAATATTCAGAATGTAATTATATTGGAAAACAGGTTTAGATTAAATAACTAGCGATTGTGAAACGTGCTAAGCAGTCATAACTCATTTACAGTTAGCGTAAAAACACTCAGCAAAATTGCATTTCTGTCTAGATGCTGTAGAACTTAGAACGTAAAACTCAACCGTGGGACGTTATTAACGATTTATACGTGAGTCACTATACATATAGGTATAAGTTTTAAGACACGCGAAAAGTAAATATATTTTTATAATTTATCAAAGTATTCTACATTATTCCCTATGCAATTTCCATCTGTCTAAACTAGCTTTGGAAACATTTATTCCAGTCTTCCTCCGGTAGGTCAGAAAGGGCTTATACATAAGCACACACCACTTCTTCGTCACTTGAAAAAAACTTTCTAGCAGATTGAATAAACGTTTTTGTTCCTAGGGAAGGGTGTGAAGACGCGTTGTCGTGGTACAGCATGAGTCCCCTCACCGCGAGTATTTGGTCGTTTTTCTTGCAAAGCTTTGAAAAGTTTTGGCAATGCGACTGTGTATCATTCTAAATGATGTACAATATTCTAGCACTGATGTCGTAAAATGTCTACTCCCTGAAAAACAATTGGTCAATATTTTTTTGCCAATTCCGAGGGTCTTCTTCAATTTTGTCGGCAACTGGCCATCGGAAAGCACCCATAGCGACGAACGCTTCTTGCTTTCCGGATCACATACATACATCCATAATTCGTCGCCAATAACCATTATAGCCTTGACGTCCATATGGCAGCACCAATCCACACGGTCTTCTTTTTTAGTTTTAGATAGAATCTGTGGTAAGTATCTAACAACAACAAAATTTTCGCACTCAAAAACGTTTATGTTAGACGGTATAAACACTAACCGAACTAATGTCTAAAATTCTCTCTATTTGTCCTTATATGTGATTCGTGGGTCTTCTCGTATCAACATTTCAGTACCGGCCCTCCCGTTGACTTGGCACGCTAACAATTCTATCGTCATCTTCAAGGCTATAGTTTGACCGAAACCGCTGTACCGCGCCTTAGGTATGTGCGCGGCGAGAAAGAAAGGCAGCTCCAAAGTGTTGACGACGGACTGACAGAACAGATCTGCCTCCCTCCGCGCCGCACACATACCTAAGGCGCGGTACAGCGATTTCGGTCAAACTATAGTTCTACCCATTTTAAATTTGTTAAATCATCTAAAAACGTTGTCCGAGAAGGAGCAGATTCGTCTAAGGCTAATTTCAAACGTTCAAAGCTTAACATTTAAGATAAGCCAAATTTAAAATCATAATAGATCTCGCTCGAACTCCATCGTAGCAGACAAAAAGGCAGTAAATGATAAGAGATTAATTACCGTTTTTTTTTTTTTTTAATTATTGTTAATGGCCTTTCCCGTTCGATATTTTAATATTGCGATTTGCTATTTAAAAACACAGGCTAAATGATATATGCGTCCCATTTTCAAGTTTCGAATACAGTACTATACGCGTCACCAAAGTAAAAGGCTCTCAAATTAGCACCAGATACTTGCGCAAACACCAAAAATATGGGCAAGAGGCGGTGAGGGCAGTTGGCGCAGCGAGACGGGTCGACCGCGAGAGCAGGTGACCCTACTCTGACTTTTCACGACACCGAAGTAGCGCCGAATATGTTTTGTTACGTTATTTTAGATATATCTAAGACCTGTATTGGACCGCCATTGTAAAATACTATATATATATATATATCAACGTCATATATATATATGACGTTGTCAGAATTACGAATAGTGAAATAAAACTATTACAAAATATTTTAAATAACACCGGTCATGTCCCATACTAGCTTGGACTAATTTTTCGGGTATTTGTATAAAATATATAATAAATAGTAGTATTTGATAAGTATAGGTGTAATAAAAACAATCATAAGTATATTAATATTTTATATTATAATTTTTTTATACATATATTAATATCAAAAAGGTTTCGTTTTTTTTTATAGATGCCATTGTACAACTTGAATTTGTTTATAGTTTGGGGTTTTAGCAACTCTATGTATATATTTTTAACTGGACGCGGCCGCCCTCTATCACATTTGAACCACGACTAACAAACGTCATATAAGTACTGTGCAATAGAGATAACGCTCTAAGAAGCCGAAATTAGCCGATTGTATCTTTTCAATGGTTGATGTGCAATATTTACGGCCTGTACTGTACCTATTTCAAGATTTATTTAATGACGTATGTATGTATTGTATACTCATAGTAACATTTTTCACTCGGTCTTAAAGATCTTGTAAATGATAACAAATTAAATTTAAATTTAAAATAAAATCAACTTCTATATATTGAAATATTACGTGGTGGTTCATGGAACGCACTGGAAACTGGCTGACCCTCGAGTCAACAACATTTTCGAACCGTAATTTTTAAATCTTTTGAATATCAACTTTATTTTAATTTTTAATCTATATTCAACATTTGATTACACGCGTAAATAACTAAATGTGTAAAATTGTTTGCCAGTAAGAAATGTTATTATATCTGAAAATGTCTTTTACATGATTATTCTCAACATTCTCAAGTTATTGGCTTTCCCTCAAAGCCAACAAAAAACGCACCAAAGAAAACCACGCTGTTAAAAACATGCAGTTGAAATGTTTATTAACGTGTCAATTATTAGTACTTCAAACTGTTTTTGAGGAAAATATCCTTAAGAGACAAATTATTGATTTTATAAAGGTTCCATATTTTTCTATAGGGATGCGAAACCCTAAAAAAAAGTATCAAGTCCATAGAGGTTGATGAACCCCGCCCGTTTATAGAATAGAGAATCCATAGAAAGAATACACATATTTTATTATTTAAAAACCGCATCGATTAATTTTAGGTGGGATTGGAGTGAGGTTGCAGACAGGGTATATCGTATTTCTTTCGAGCTACGCACGTTAAATATTTTAGAAAAACGTACCAACTCTATATTTCAAAATAAACAACAATAAACAAGCGAGCTGCCGAAAAGGATAAAAGCAGTACACGGTCTTTCGCTAGTGGTGCTATCAAGGCATCTGTAATAGAAAATCAGAACCGCTCGTTTCGTTTCGTACTAATCCATAAACCAAGTCATTGAATAACTTCGTTGTTTCCGCGGCACGACGTGTAACGGTAATGCGCCCCGCTTTCCGAAGTATGACCGGTCATTCCAGCGGGGCGTGTCGACTCATCAATTATTTTTTTGTGAGACGAGGAACTTACTCTAGTATGCCCAATACAAACATTGTTCACTTTCTATGGATCATAACGTTCAAAAGGGTAATCGACATAGTCGTAGTGTACTTGTAATTTATTTCTCTTAATAAAGTACTTCCCTGAATGAAGTATGATTAAGAACGACTGCAATTTTATCCTTCTGAAATCGACTGAAAATTAATCATAGATATGAAATGTTAGTTTTTTTTTTTGAATGGAGATTTGGATTTGTATTGTAAACCATACGTCAATTATTCATTTTTCTTTGTAAGACTTTGTTGTACTACCATCCAGACATACCACGAAATACAACGCACGCTTCCTTTCATATCGAAATAACAAACAAAAAGCTATTTCCAGATAAGTAACCAAACCGGTGCAGCGAAAGGAATGTTGTAAGTGCACCGCTTTGTTTATCTGATGGGTGAATAGGTGCACTCAACTATTCAGACGGAATAACCCTGGGCAGTGGGGTACTCAGTACTTCCGCTCAGGCTTTTGAAGTCCTCCCGAGTTTATTTCCAGTCGTTCTCTCACTGATGTAAGCATTGTTTGTAATAAAACACAGGCCGCAAAGGATATACGTAAAACAGTCAGTGTGGTTTCAACGCCTCTTTTTTTATTATTTATAAAACGTAGATTTATATTATCAGCATATCCGTATACGAGACCAAAAATGTGGAAATATTCTAAGTAGCTACAAACAAAACGGGGTACCTAATTAAGATGAAATCGTCCAACATACAAAATCTATTGGTATAATAAAATAAATATAAAATATGGATTTGTATTCATGAACTAAATTACACTTAAAACTTAAATACAAAACTTTCATATCAAACATTTTTTTTTATTTTAGATTATACTGTAGGTTATAGAATAGATTATTTCGATACCAACCACAATTTACACTAATATTAATAGGTGAAGTTTGTAAGTTTGGAGATAGGAGGTGATCTACGAAACTACTCATCCGATTTAAAAAATTCTTTCACCAATATTTAGAATACATCTTTATCTAATTTTCTTCGGAAAACAGTGTAAATGCCATTTAAATGTTTTCACGTATCGAAACTAAAAACACTTATTTGTTTAAACATCTACTTAAACATGCAGTGAAAAACAATAACGATATAGCTATTACTCAATAAAGTACTTATATATTATATAGTTTTGAAAGTATCGTAGTCAAAGAATTGCAACAAACCAGCTCTTCGAAATTGTAGCTCTAAATGTATTTGGAGATAAATTGAACAAATCAAGTTCGGAAAGTTCATAAAGTTTATTGAAATGTTTGGCTAACCTAATAAAATATGAATTATGTGTATAATTAGTAGAACTCTGAGAAACATGAAGAAAAGTTAGACGTCTGATGGACCTCGTAGGGATCCTAAAACATAATTTAGACAGAAGATGTGGACAGTCAATGAGATATTGTTTTATTCGTAGGTATTTTAACTATTAAGGTAATATCTGTAATTCAGCGTCTCTCGTGGGGCGGTAGCATGTGATGTCGTCTGTTCTAGATTTTTAATTATTTTCGTATTTCGTGCATTTATGTTCTAAGTGGCTCATAAATCGTCGTCGAATAGATCCTAGCCCATTAATATAAATATTATATTGCGGTACTACTCAAGTATGCTACGCAATACGCATGTATCAGCAATAGAGGATTTTAATGACTTTTAGACTTGATTTTAATGATGAATTCCATGGACCTGTTTGACTTCTTAACGATGTATTTAATATATTTCTAGTCTAACTTGCAATTATGAATCATACCCAAATACCGTACTTGTACTAAAGTGTTTAGCTCTTGCCCTTTAAGATTGTATTTGAATTTGTAATTTTAGTTTTACAGATAAAAGTTACTAAATGACACTTTCCGACATTGAGATCTAATTTGTTGAGGTAAAAGTATAATAGCGAGGACATCACAATGCGATAAGGTATGTAATTTTGCGTATATCACTTCGGCAGCTTACAGAGTTTTAACATCAGTGTGGCGTTTCACTCTGACTTATCAAAACTTGATTTGCTCGAAAGGGAAAAATGCGTCCCCGAACTCAAGCATCTCATTGCAATCCTGCTTAAAATTGTACGGGTCGATTTTGAGTGGCCTCATGGGAAAGATGATGGTATGCATTTTAATACAAATAATGTTACAAGCGTTAATATTAAAATAAAAGTAATCACTGTTTTCCGATTTAAGCAAAACGTAAAACCAGGTACAATGGTTTCAATATACAAAGTTCACTCACGAACTCTGGACCGTCGTCGATGGCCCGCTATTATGTAGCCCCGAGCTAAAAATAGTTAATGTAAACTGTGAATTCCGTCTCCTGATGCGGAAACCGAACGGAACACGCGTTTATTATGATGACGTTGTACAATTGTAACGTGAACTATTTAAATTAAAGAATGTAGTCGGTTTAGCGAATGCAATTTCATTAGTTTATGGAGAACATCGTTTTAAGGTACTAAATATTTGAGCTTTGAAAAGCAATGCATAGCGAATCCTGCTATAAAATACAGTTACATTGGCGGAATTCGATTAGGATAAACCGGATAGACAAAACGAGTTGGCCGACCGACGTGACCTGCGGTCAGTCATCCGCGGCGGTTTACAAAATAAAATGCGAACCATAGAAGACGTACAGTTTTAAAATCCCCATGCATAACACAAACAAGCTATTGTTCATAAGTCAAAACCATAGAGGTTCGGTTGACCTCATGCACGCCTCTAATATAAATAAAAATAGTGAAGTTTTCATCATAATAATTTTTAAATAAGCCTGAAGTCTTCATACGTATATACAAAGAGGAGATCCATTTTAGAGAGTATTAAAGTGAACGACTTGACAGGAGTATATTTCGCTCCTCAGAACTAAAGAACTATGTCTTGATACGTGAGAAAGAAAGGCATCAAGTATACATTTTTAACACTGATAATGTTTATCAGATCGTTTTCTTGTTCAATGTTCAATTCAATTTTCAATTCAATTTTCTTGTTCAGTTCATCTATATTTCCGAAATTTATGATGGTAGACGAAGGGCAGTGGTGTAAAAAGATACAGAAGCTTGTGGGGCACCGTATGACCACAAATTTTCTTAGATTGGTCCGTAATTTTTTCGGAAAATCGAAAGTGGTGAACAAAAAAAGAAATTTTTCGATTTTTCGAATTGGTCGAAAATAGTGGGCTGGGCAGTTGCTTTTTTTATTGTATGTAGTCTTTGATTGAATGATTATCAGATCAGTTGACGACCGTTTGACGACCGCTTACCCTAGTGGGTAGCGACCCTACCTACGAAGCTGGAGGTTCCGGGTTCGAATCCCGGGTCAGGTCAGTATTTATATGATGAATATTGATACTGGTACCGGGTCTTGGTTGTTATATGTAAGTGGTGTCTTCGCTTGGTACCCAAAACACAAGCTAATGCTTAGTTTGGGGCCTAGACGTTGTTGTTATGTATTTCATCAGCCTTTTTATACCTCACTGCAGGGGCTTAGGCCTCCCCTCGAGATGGGGGGGCTCGGAATCCCCACGTTGCTCCAATGCGGGTTGGCGAATTGTAACGATCGCCATCTATTGACAGCAACCGGGACCGACTGCTTAACGTGCTTTCCGAGGCACGAAGTCAGTGATAGTTAATATACTTCAATCATGAAAAATTCATTGGTACACGTCCGGATTCGAACTACGGCCACATGGCCTTATAGATTTGAAACAGATTCGCTGCGTCCGGGCTATCAGGGCACTATACGTTACACGTATACGTTTTTATTATTATTAGTTACCCCAGAGAGTGTGATTTGACTATATTTCAGAAAGTTATAAAGGTAGACGAAAGGCACTACTTTTTTTTCGAAAAATTTAGTAAAATTGTTTGACAAAAATGTGTTGTGAGTTTTTATTTTTGTTGTTCATTTTCAATGCTCTCCGATATTGGTGAGAAGGGCGAAATCTGTAGATTTTGTGATTATAAGACAAGCGTGGTTACTAAAATGACCTCACTAAATATGTACGACATATGTTATAAACTCGCCAAAGAGAACAGGAACCACCAAAAAGACGGAGCAGTCACAATACAATTCACGATATTTTAGCAAGTTTACCTAGATAAATTCGTTTCGCAGTCGCACCGACCCGCAATGTAGCTACGAGTCTCACATGTTGAAAGTGAAGCGGTAAGTTGCTGACTCGGTTTGCAAGAGAGATAGCACCGGAAAGGTGATTTCCTTCATATAACCTGTGTCGTTTGAAATACATTGAGGATATTGGTACGACCGAGAACTTCCCTTGACATTGTCTGTATATAATATAGGCATAACTTTTTATGGTGCAGTTTTGTATAAAAGTATTTGCTGTATGCGGTACGAGTTAAGAATGCCGGTTTCCTATCGCTTAGTGGTTGACTTTAAGGTATGTTAGCAGTAAGAAATTAGTCATGTGAAACTAATAGAGTGATCAGACTAGTTTCAAACTTACATCACTAGCAAAGGATTTTTTTCCCTTAAATTTATGTTTAATATGTAATACAACAAACTTTGAATATAAATTACTGTACACACAGTATGTTTCGAATGTATAGTTTGTAACATTGCGTATGACACGAGGTTTACTTAAGGCAAATAACCAGGGCCACACAATGGTTGTAAACTTACGCAAGCAAGCCTCACAAATTAAAACATGTATGTAATGTAGGTATAGATTGTACGAGGCATGTTTTTTAAGTAAGTACCGTTTTGGAATTAAAAAAAGACGTGCAAAGATATGGCAATAATTTAATTTTTACATGGAAGCCTGTACCTTAATCTACTTTTCTACATAATTTCCGTGAATATTGAGGCACTTGTCGTAACGTGGCACCAGTTTTTGAATACCCTCCTCATTAAATTCTGCCGCCTGATAACCAAGGTATCACAACTGTTTTGACTTCGTTATCGTCTTGAAGACGCTGACCGCCCAGGTTCTTCAAGTGCAGGAACAAATGGTAGTCGCTGGGCGCCAGATCAGGGCTGTATGGAGGATAATCTAGAGTTTCCCATTGAAAATCTTCATTAAGGACCGAAGGACGCCCACTCCGTTCTTCATCACGCACATTTGTGCAGCCATCTTTAAATGCTCTCACCCATTTCCTTACCATTCCATCACTCATAATGTTTTGTCCGTAAACTTGACAGATCTCACGATGAATATCCATCGATTTTACGCCTTTAGCACTAAGAAATCTTATAACAGCCCGTACTTCACAAACGGCGGGACTCACGATTGTCGGAGACATCTTACATACTCAGTAAACAACGCATAGCAATGAAGAATCAGACTGTAATGGCGTCAGTGCGTAGACAAGAGATGTAGGTAACCAGCGCGTATGCGCGGAACGCCGACCGTAGCGCTGCGGCGGCAGAATCGCAAAACGGTACTTACTTAAAAAACATGCCTCGTATTTCCAACAACATAAACATCTTCGCTGATCCTCCCGTGACTTGTGGTGGATATGTCGTAACCCGTTTATATTGTTTACCCGAACGCAATTTTATGAATTGGCTTTCAGAGAATTCAAGAGTCAGATTTGCGGTAATGAAATTTATTACTCCGTATACAATGAAAACAAGACATATTGTTTCTTGAAATGTGATTTCAACATAAAAAAATATTACTACTCTTTTAGAATGACAAGATTATGAATAGAGAGATACTTGTTACAAACATTTTACGAAATGTAACCTGTATTAAACGATAAAAACTTTATGTAGGTATATGCTGAATTTTATATAATAGGTATAGGTGATTTTTTTTTAAATAAAACATTAGGCAAAAATAGCGCTATTAGTTAAATAATAAGCAAAAATATAAGACCAGCGCTGATTTGATATTGCGTAACTTTATTGATTAGTGTCGTGATAGCCAGAGCGCAGCAAACCTGTTCAAATCTATAAGGCCATGTGGCCATGGTTCGAATCAAGGCGTGTACCAATGAGTTTTTTCCTGACTGAAGTTCATTAACTATCACTGACTCCGTGCCTCAAAGAGCACGTTAAACAGTCGATTCCGGTTTGCTGTCAATAGATGGCGGTCGTTACAATTCACCAACCCGCACTGAAGCAGCGTGGTGGATTTAGCTCCAAGCCCCTTCATCTTGAGGGGAGGCCTAAGCTCCTGCAGTGGGGTATAAAAAGGGCTCATGGAATGGATGAATGGAATTTTATTTATATATTTACTGACAAATTAATTAAAACTATAACATAAGGGTAATCTAATAAAAGTATTCACTAATTTAACAATTTGCAAATTACGGACTTCCTACCAATGCTTTTTTATTTGCCTAATATCAACTTGTGACACGTATTGAAAGGAAGAGACAAAACATATTTTAACTAAATTGAATTTAAATAAACATTTCGGAATAGGACAAAAGTTCATAATGGTGACATATAATAACTTAAATTCAGGACTAATAATGAAATATTAACACGCAAAACATTATGGCCCATTGAGTAACAACACAGACCAGTCAACCTATAGACCACGCTTTAATAAACGTCAGTACGAAAACGAAATCGCCAAAAAGGGGCGGGGTGCGGGGAGAGGTCGGCTAGTTTTCTTTGGCTCGTTCAAAATTGACAATTTAATGGCTTCCGACGTGCTTCCAACTGACGGCTCACTAGTGATGTAGTTATGTAGTGTCACTACATAGCCTTGGCGAATGCTACTCCCTGTCAAAGCGTGGTCTATAAGGTTGACTTGTCTGTGTGTGAGTAACAAGAATAGTCTGAAAACCAAATCTTGACATTATTTTTATTAAATCGCCTATTTTTCTAACAATTATAATACATAAAAAAACGTTTGAATTCTCCGTCAACATCGTTAGGAATTTAATACTGCAAGCAAATGCATCGATGGTATTGTACGTATTTTTTCTATTTATTTTCCCTGGCAACCAACAGGCGGCATCCATTACCGGAGCAGCGCAGAGCGCTTTGTCCTCGCAACAATTCAATAACGCTCTAATGGGATTTCAGCCGACGACGGATGGTCACCCGCTCGCGCGGAACTCGCTGATACGTCAGTCGATCAAACATACGTTTACATACGTTGCAATTTGCTATTATTCTGCGCTATTAAAAATAAATAGAAAACGTTGCCATTTCACTTAAAATTTTAAAATTGTTTTGATGGCATTGTCATCCAAAACTAAATGACAATTAAGATCCCGATTATACGCAATTATTTGTTTCGGTGCAGAGATGAAAACTTAATCGATGTCTGAATTTAAAATAAATTAAATTAAATGGGACCAACCTCGAAATATAGCCTATTCATCATCATCAGCCCATTTTACCCCACTGCAGGGGCTTAGGCCTCCCCCAGGGTGAGGAGAGGGTTTGGAGCTCAAATCCATCACGCTACTCCACTGCGGGTTGAGGATTGTAACGACCGCCATTTATTGGCAGCGTCCGGGACCGACTGCTTAACGTGCTCTCCGAGGCACGGAGTCAGTGATAGTTAATGTACTTAAGTCAGAAAACTCAATGGTACACGCCCGGATTCGAACCATGGCCCTATATAGCCTATTCAATACAATCGATTTGACAAAGATATAACGTAACATACATAAAAAAGACAGTTGAACAGCAAACTTCCTCCTTTGAAGTCCTTTGTGATATCGGTTAAAAAGAGATGTTTGTAGAATCGTTCTGTAAGCCTACGCCAGCGAAGCCGCCGGTAAAAGCTAGTATTTTCACAAATCCCTGAATCTTTGACAATCAGCTCGTTATTTGATCACGTACGCGACGCGAAAGGTAAAGGAAACTTCGGAGGAAATTTATAATATTATCCGTGGCGTCTTATTATCAAAAGAAATCTGAATTTCAATAACAAGTTATTACATATATTCCTAACTACGTAAA
Source organism: Luffia ferchaultella (assembly GCA_949709985.1). Lineage (NCBI taxonomy): Eukaryota > Metazoa > Arthropoda > Insecta > Lepidoptera > Psychidae > Luffia > Luffia ferchaultella. The sequence goes on from OX453248.1 coordinate 10,795,373, forward strand.
TACGTATTAATCGCGAGCCCACGTTATTTGAAAGTCGGTCGGAAAGAGCAAAATTTACATCTGACATTTAGATCATTTGCATCATTATAAAAAAAAGTTCGTAAAATGTCTATAAATACATTTTCGTAGGCTTCTTCCTTACGAAAATAATATTTTTTTAGCCTTGTGGAGTACCAAAACGGAGTCGGCAATTATTCTGCCATCAAAATAAATCCCTATTCTTTTTTAAAAATTATGTCAACACTGTCTTCGAAATGGGCAATCGGATAATTTAAGACAGCGGAGTAATTACTTACTTACTAAGCTAGCGCCGCAAATAAAATGAAAATGTGATCCTGAGGCGTGAGGATTGCGAAGTTATGTGTACGTTATACCTAAGCTACAACCTGGTTATTTCGGAATTGTGGTACTATAAACGGCATCGGATTGAGGTGTGTTAAATAACTACAATGTTTGGCGTCCCGAAACGTCTGGTGTAGAAGGAACGCAGCGACCCAATTGCGGCCAAGCTATTAATTGATTGCTGGAAATCACTGACGCCGGTCGTTACCGACGCCTGTTGCGTCAGTGCCTGACCCCTATCGAAGCCTAGCAACGGCCAAGATCGATCCCGACTCGATTGGGATTCAGAATATTTTCTTATCTTGTTCAAAGTGAATATAAAATACTGAATCATAGTTATGATTCAGTATTTTATATGACACTGTCAGTACGGAATCAGGATCAGCCACGGCAAATTCTTCTTTTTCACTAAAGAACAGTCCACAATGAAATGAATTCGCTAATAGTATGAGCGGTGACCGCTTCGAAAATATGGATATCGGGTTATCGGAACAGACTTTTTTTATATATTCATATTTTTTATGTTACAAGATTTTTTTTATTTTCTTTTAATTTAAAAACTTATATAAAATTTCCAATAGGACCTACTGGTAGCGGAATGCATCCAGCGTCCGCCCGCCACCTTCAGAAGGTCAACTTTGAACCTTGTACCTGGACGTTCTACGCCTATTGGAAATCAATGTGGAAGGCCTATGTCCAGCAGTGGACTTCCTACGCCTGAGATGATGATGATTATATAAAATTTAAAAAATACTTTTCTCATATAATTTGTAAGGATTGATAATATATAAAAAATAAATAATTTGATTTGGCACCCCTATTTTTATTTTAAGTGTCTGTCAGAGCACCCTTGGCATACCTAATAGTTAATAAAAAATTTTATTAATTTAAATTAAAAAAAACCCAATTACGGTAAATTTTTTTCTTTTAGGCTCATTTAATATAAATTCAAATTAATTAATTTTCATTTAAAATTATGGGCGAAGATATAAAACTTGGTGTAGCAAATATTTTGCGCAGATGTTAATCTATATCAAACTAATTTAAAAGGTATCATTTGATATATTATTACATAGATGCAGCACGACCATAGCTGCACATGGTCTGTTAATTTATAGTTATATGACGAATAGACACATATGTAAACAAACAGTCCGGTTTAAAGCTAAGGGGCGGGGACGGCTCAGAACTAGTAATAATAAGGCGTTTAGCTTAGTTGGAATAAAGTATAATGTACACGATATTACTAAAGGTATCAACTTAATGTCCTCTGGTGACCATAATAATAAATAAATAATATCCGGGACATCCCACACAGCGCCATCTAATCCCAAAGTAAACAAGTATTATGCTTGTATTATGGGGTACTAGACAACTGCCTACATATACATACTTAAATATTCTTTTTTTTATAATACATACATATATAGATACTTTTACACCCAGACACGGAACAAGTAGACATGTTCATGCACACAAATATTTGTCCCGGGCGGGAATCGAACCCGCGACCCTCGACTCCGCAGTTAGGGTCTCTAACCACTCGGCCAACCGGTCAGTCATATTCCCATATTCTATATCCATGAACTCGCAACTATACGAAAATATAAATATCACTGCATAAGTTAATTATATAGGTATTAAAATTTTCTTAAATTTATCTCTATAAAAAAAAATATTAATAATAACGTATACATCACAACGTCTAGCCCCTAAACTAAGCATTATTATTATCAATAATAATAATAAACGTTGAAACATTTATTATTAGAACAAAAATCAGTATAAGACCGGTTTTAGGCCATATTCGATGATGTAAGACGGTACCTCATTATCATTGATGTGAACGCTAAATTTTATCAAATTCCTACCTATAACACACATTAAGACCGTATGGAACAGATAACAATAAATCGAAGTACCGAATGACGAAGCATGCATACGATGACTATACGGACGCTGCGTTTAAATACATTACATACAACACATTCCATCATAATCACATACGATACGGTTGCTTAGGTATAAAAAAAACTTTAAGACACACAAAAACAATCTATACAAACCTGGGTTTGCTTGAAGCCCAAACCGGTAGATGGCGTTATATTTTATTTCAAAAGAATAGGATTTTAAATTCTTATAGCGTGACGTCACTAGGTGGAATTATAAGTTTTATGAAGTTTTGCCATTGCCAAAAAAAATTTCAGTCTCAGAACTGTCAATAATATTTGTGTCATTGTTTTTATAAATATGCAACGGCAATGGCTAAACTTATAATTTTACCCGGTGACGTCACGTTATAAGAATCTTCTACCTAAGTACCTACCTAAAATTTTTTTTTCAAATTACTTTCTTAAAATTGCCTATTCTACCGAAAAAAAAAAATATAATGGACTTTAGTTTTAAAATTTGGGAATGGTCAATTGTTCATCCTCCAAGGATAATCAACAGAAACCTTGGTCGGATAAGTAAATAAACTAAACAGAGACAACTTCATACAACCCTGCTGTGATCGGTACTACGACAAGCATGCGGGGCCTGAGCGCGTACCTTTATGCTGGCCCGCCCAATTGTCAAACACTGTCCTCGCTATCGCAGTACGGTTGTGTATATGAAGCTTTCTCTCTGTTCCGGTTATTACTCATGCGATCAAAGTTTCTGTTGAGTATCCTTGGGATGAGGGATCCTCCAACAAAAACCGCTAAGCGGTAAGCGGTCAAAGTAAACAATCATCGACGATTGAGCGTTCACAAACGCGTACGGTATGCGTTCGCAGGTGAAACATTTCGCACGATCGAAGCAACGTTAGCGTAGATAAATTTATACTTACCTAAACAAATGTAGTAAGCTACGTAAATAAAACTGTTTAACACCAAATTTATTCGGCAATCGTAAAAGCCCACGTCGCGTCGTCGGGTCAAATTATTTTTATCCGGTTACACACTTGAGGACAGCCGGTAATTTGTTTGTTCACAAGATAATACGTACGGGTACATTATATGATTCTGTAGCTTAAAACAGGAGCACCGATTCACAAGATTGGAGCACAAGCAGGTGTGTCATCAATTCACGTGGCACTCGAGCCTTGTCAAATGTTGATTGATTATAGACATATATATGTTAACGTGAGAGGCGTAAGAGGGAACCGGAAGGACATATTTTTTATGTTTTTTTTTTTGTATTAATTTAAGGTGTCCATTCAGTTATTCATTTTTTTTATTGAAATATGTATGAAAATACATTGCGTGCTCTATTCAATTTATTGCAGTGTGGATACGGCGAATCTGATCCAAGTTAATTATATGCTATAATAGATACGCCATATTACAAGTACATAAAAATTGTGTTTGGGAGTGATGCATATTAGATTATTAAGTGTATTTTGGAGTTAATTGAGAAGGCGACGCAGTTATTAGAACTGATTTCCAGCGCAGCGTGAAAAAACGCTAAGAGCCGGAACTCTACGAATTGGATTCACGATACATGTTCCTCGTTTCGTATTGAGCAAGATTTCGTGCGCTTGTGGCTAGACCACTAGACCGACCTACGCCCGCGTACCGCATACATATATCCCTTTTCGAAGATAAGAAAAAGCTTTTTCTCACTTTTCGCCGAATAACTGTGATCTGGTTTTTATTTAAAAACCGAAACAACTATTGCCAATGTTATTTGTTATTCTCAAAATAGATATTATTATTGACGTTTGTAGCGTATAAAATTGTTTATTTAAAATCATTCTTCACTTATAAAACAATACAGCTAATTTGAACGTTGCGAACGGATTTTCTTTTTTGTCTTTCGGTATATTTTGGTTATATTAAAATAAAAAATAGCAAAATGACATTGTATCCCATTATTCATACAAAATATCATTTGCATCGGTTCAGCCAATTTTAAATGAATACACTACTGTTTAAAAAAAATAAATAACGTTAGTGTTGCATGCAATAACATTCTGTATTCTAACTTTCTATGATTACCGAAGGGAGCTTAATAATTTTGTTTCGAATGTTCGCATGAGATAGCAAACTAATATCCAAAATTAGTAATATAATATAATATGATATGATATGATATATGATATGATATATGATATGATATGATATGATATATGATATGATATGATATGATATGATATGATATGATATGATATGATATGATATGATATGATATGATATGATATGATATGATTTGATATGATATAATATAATATAATATAATATATTATTTTGTAGTCTATATAATGCCTTGAACGATGAATTCGATATACATCACCAGAGTCACGTCTCATATAAAAGAGCTTTATCCAAATTATAAATGTTTTCTTTCTTTTAAATATTTTGGTCGTTTTTGTGTTTATTACTTGATTATTACTACCTATGTACTATTTTACAATGCCGTATATAGCTATTAAGGTCAACAGACTCGCCTCTATTGTATATTTTGTACCTTTACCTATTTTTAAGTTTGTTAACTGTTGCTGTATCTATGTAATAAATAAATAAATAAATAAATAAATAAGCTAGCGAACACAAAGGCTGAAGTAGCAGTAGAATAAGGAATAATATACGTATTTTTTTATAGTACGTGCGTATGTACAATTTGTGCGTATCATACATAATCCCAACTTTTGTAATAATAATAAAGTGGTAATGAAAAATACAGTGTCACACAACGAAATGTATATATAGGTATAATTATATCGATATAACGGTCGAATTGACAGAACAATCGTGTCATTATAATAGAAAATATATCTAGTCTGGCCATAATATTAGTATACTACTGATGAGTAATATTACGCATAGAATCAGATCTATTTAGTGTGTCTAATATTTCTTTTTACCTTTCTTACTATTAGGTATCCATTTAGGTTGCGATACATGGCACATCATAGAAGCTATTCCTTAACAAAAAACTTTTTAGAAAACTCTTACATCTATCTTAGAATAACTCTAAGTTATGCGCTCGTAAAACTCGCGTTTTTTTAATAGCCTATTCGTTTAAACTCATTGTTAATTTTCCGTTAAACTTTATTGTCCGAATTCTTTTATACATGATAATTGACTTACGATTTAATAACTTATACATGCTAATATCATTATTGCTATGCTAATATACTAAAATCTATCAATTTAACTTATTACTATAAACAAAATCGATGCAAACATTTAAAATGTATATGTAAACAGATTAGGCCATGGCATTTCGGTGTGGAATGTGTTCGACAAACAAACTCACATCAAACAACTTAAACGTACAGGCCGGCCCAAGGGTCATAAATATTTTTATGCATCTAAGAATGTAGCCGATTCCTTTCTTTCTAAAGTTAATCTTTCGGATGAGAGTAATACTGAAGTGGAACACAGCGTCAGTCATTCCGGAGACCATTTTATTGCCAGTGAAGCTCATAAACCACGCCTATGAAGTAATATGAAAAATGAATTATGAACACGAGATTAAAGAACAGCTCTAGCGTACGTACTAGCGGCATGGTACGAGCGGCAAGCGGTAACTTTTATTAATCATAGAGCGGTCGCCATTACGAGATGTGCGTGTACGCCGACACTGAACTAAAGCATCAAATGTAATTGATAATTAAGATGGTCTATTTCACGTCGATCTCCACACTCGAGATATTAAATGGAAACAAAATATAGGTATTAACAAATATCGTGTATTCATTGCAATAGCTGAATTTTTTTTGTGTCGTGATAGCCCAAAGCGCAACGAACCTGTCTTAAATTTATAAGGCCATAGGGCCATGGTTCGAATTCGAGCGTGTATCAATGAGTTTTTCTGACTTGAGTACATAACTAACACGGGCTCCGTGCCTCAGAGAGCACGTTAAGCAGTCGGTCCCAGGCGCTGTCAATAGATGGCGGTCGTTACAATCCCCGACCCGCATTGGAGCAGCGTGAGGAATTTAAGCTCCAAGCCGCCCCTCACTCAGATGGTGCTGTGTGGAATGTCACAGGTATTATTATTATTATTATTATAAGATCTTGCTGCTTGGCAAATTTCATGATTTTAAGTCAACGGGAAATCCCCTAAAAGTTTTAATTTACTTGCGAGTAGCAAAATATGCGGCATAAATTTCATATTTCTTAATTGGGTTGACTTATAAGTTTGAATTTACCTACTACATATTAATTTCAACTTAATACCTCCACCCATTCCTGAGAAAAAGGGTCTTTGTACAGACAGACGGACAACGAAGTCATCCTATAAGGGTTTCTTTTTAGCCTTTTGAGATAGGAACCCCGAAAAACGAAAATCCTGGATATAAAATAATCCTCAAGATCAGTATTTGTGATCTGTTTTGATTACTTTTTCTAAATAGATCAAACCCTTAAAATCTGAGTCTGTTACGTCACGATGTGAGATCCAAACTTAAATCTACCCATAGAATCTATCGGACTAATTAAATTTTAACGTTTCATCTAAAGCGGCTTTGTATAACGTTCCGATATTAATAAACGAAGCAGAAACTTTGCCGAAAGGATATTAATAATTATCAATTCAGTCAGAACCTTTCCAGTAAAGCTAATTTACGATTAAACTCGTGACTTAATATCGCTAATGGTTTGAAGAGATACAAACCGAATATTTCAGTGTGTGCGTGTGGTTCCCATTTGGCTTCATTCCTTGCGTGCATGAGACTGTGTGAAGTTGGAAATCAAATTCGAATGAAAAATTAATGAAACCGCGGATGGAAAGTAGCTTATAAAAAAGCTCAATCTGTCACCTGTTTGAAGATTCAAGAAGTAACAAACAGACGTCGCATCATTTTTGTTTCATAGTAAGGATAACTGACTGCTATTAGCTTTTTCGATCGGAAGAGATTAAATGGAGTTGAACTCAACTTCATGAAATAGTAACATAACCAAGGTATATCTCAGTTCAAGTTTCCTCGGGATCGATAAGGTGATTCTCGTATTAAGACGAACAAAGGGCACATAAGAGACATTAACGAGCGTTATTTGCATCTAATGAACGTCTGCTTGAAACTTTATATACAAATTTAGATTTTAACCCACGTAACAAAAACATAACGTATGTAGTTACGTGTAATTTTGTTGGTACTCGCTTATACAAAACACGTTAAACCCTGAAGTGACAATATAATAGTTGCAAAAGATAAACTATTCAACTGAGAACATCGCAGTAAGACAAAGACTTCAGTAAGATGGTAGGCCAGCTTCGTTGAAACTAAGGCGCACTTTATGATATTTGCCATATCTTTAGCAGAGTAATTAAAACTATTAAACTCAACAATTTACTGCCAATTCACAAGCTAATAAATTGACATGGTAAGCTATGTTACGTGTTAATTTATTAATCGTTATAGCAATGCAACCTTAATGAAAAGTAATATCAGCACCAGTGTCAGCAATTAATGTAGGGCGAGTCGGTAATTAATCGCGCCCTTATCTCATAATATCCTTAATCTAGAACTGGGAGAAGTAGTGGAAAACACTCGTATCAGTGCTTATAAACTACTTGCTAGTTACCACATTTTCCAAACATTCCGTGAGAGATAAGCGAACCGCCACAGCCGTGGCGGTATTCAGAGGAAAACGTACAGAATGTGCCCAGATAACACCTGACTACCTCCCAACTACGTAATTTTAGGTTGAAAAAATTGGTGAACCGTAGTTTTTGTACACATCACGACAACGATTTACTCAGTTAATGACTTCCGTGGTGCAATAGGTTAGCGTGTCAGGAATCGATTTTAACGTTGTTGGTGTAACTTGGGATTACATGATGCTTGTCAACAAAAAATTTTTCAAATCCTAGTTCGAGGTCCACGCAGTCTATGAAAGTAATTAATCATACTTATATTAACTTTAATCATACTTATATTAACTTGAATATGTGAACGAAAGTTCACATATTCAAGTTAATATATAATATAATATATAATATATAATATAAATAATAGAGAATTCTATACATATAATAAAATCGTAGAGTTTCCATATCAGTACATTAACGATTTTTGCAAAAAAAAAAACAAAATAACTGAGAGATGTGAGAAGTAATAATAAAACGTAAAAAAAAAACGACTTTTGAAATTATAATTTGTTTATTGATTTGTCAGTATCTTTGTTCGTTTGTACTGCAAAGCCACTCATAGGTTTCATAATATAATAAAGAATTAAAATTTAATTATAATAAATTTATAAAATTATAAAAAAAAAAAATTAAAGGTAAAAAAGGAAGCTTTATACCGAGTAACATGTAGTGTCTGTTTCATCAAAGGTTATCCACAGAATCAAAATATTATTAAATTTTTAACTTTAATTAGAAACCCCACAGCACCACGTTACCACGCAGCAGCAGCGCCGCGTCTCGCGCACAGAACAATATATACTTCCCTACGGGAAGAAGAAATGTAACTCTATGGGGGGAAAAACGACAAAAATAGCGCCAACTACTGGTTGCCCCTAGAACCATTTAATTGTCAGCAATCACAAACCTCATGCCTCTTACACTCCTACATCTAAACACACACACGCACACACACTTATTTTTGACGTAAAATGATTAGCCCCCACTGGCCCCCATACATAACTGAATAATCAGCTAAACTTGCAGTGTTACCATGTAGTAATGTGCAATAATATTTTCATGTATTTGAGGTAGAATTCCTATAGTTACAATTCTTACCTAGTTTAAGAGATACAGATCGCAAATTGATATTATATGTTATTTAGATGGATTATATGATTACGAATAATAATATCAGTACTGAATAACTATGAGAATTTTTAGTTATGTAAAACACCGAATAAAATATTTTGTTATAATTTTACTAATAAAAAATCATTATTATCTTACTATATAGGTAGTTATGTAATGAAAAATTTATAAATAAAATTGTAACATATTCGTATGGTCAACCCTGTACATAAGATATTTTTCCAAAACAATAATTGTTATGGGTTATGACGACTGCTTATCCTAGTGGGTAGCGACCCTGCCTACGAAGCTGGAGGTCCCAGGTCGGGTCAGTATTTATATGATGAATATTGATACTGGTACCGGTAATACTAGTCTTGGTTGTTATATGTATGTGTTGCCTTCGTTTGGTACCTAAAACACAAGTTAATGCTTAGTTTAGGGCCAAGAGGTTGTTGTGATGTAGACGTTATTATTATTATGTGTGGGTAGACGATGCTTATAACAATTATTGTGGGAATTTTCATCTATTTGTATAAACACGATAATAAACACAAAAACTACTGAACCTATTTCGGTAAATATTTTTGTGATTTAGCAGTTGTAATAAAAGGTCTAATATAATACACAATTTGATGATAAGGTAATCTCGAAAAATGTTGTACTTGTGCATTGTCCTGGTGGAACGTAGAAGATAATTTGTTTCTTCGTGAAATGCCGTAGTGTTTCCATAAATATTTTATGAAAACGGTTCACAAATCGAAATAACATTCGCTGTTGAGAGTTTTTCATTTCTGGAGGTAGGAAATGTGGATTACACCATAAGCGTCCGAAAAAAATTAAGTCATTTTGTTAGACGATAAAAAACATTGACTGACTTATTGGCCGAGTGGTTAGAGACCTTAATCGCAGAACCAAAGGTCACAGATTCAACTCCCGCCCGAGCCTAATATTTGTGTGCATCAACATGTCTATATGTTTGGTGTCTGAGTGCAAAATATCTATGTATGTATATACTGCAAAGAATATTAAGCGTGTGTATCAATTGTCTAGTGCCCATAATACAAGCAAAAACTTGCTTACTTTGGAACTAGATGGCGCTGTTAAGATTAATTTCCATTCAACTTGAGTTCGTTAAATAGAGCAAAGTATTATGGAAACTGTCTTATTACTTGTATAATTCAATTTCGTTATAATACACTTATAATTTTTTAATTCATGTTTCATAAAAGTGACTGGGTAAGGGTAAGACCATATTTTCTAACGTACAGTTTTTATGATCAATTGGAAACATATTGGTATAATATGTTAATGTTTCTGCACATTATGCTTCGAATGGTTTATTAAAAGAAGGCAACCCTTTACAGTTAATACAAACTTTTTATCAAAATGACCTAAACTTCACATGCGCCATTCCGAAAAATCTTAATCAAGCAGTCGTAAATCAGTGACTAGAAATCTATTTCAACTCTATACTCTTTATGGATTTGTTAATATGTCGTCATTTGGTCGTCAGGTTTCGTTCAGTCAATCACCTTTTTAAAAAATCAAAAGAACTAATTTTTTTTTTTTATTTTTAACCATATTTTGGATATAAAACAAAAAAGGTACCTATACTATAAAAAGTGATCCTATCGAATTGACCATTCCCAAATTTTTTAAATAAATTCTAATACATTTTTTTTAAGAATATGCGATTTTAATTACAAAATAGGTAATTTATTTGAGGAATGGGACAATAATCAACAGTTTAATTAAAGAGTTCGTACAAATATTTCACACAATGATTTTGTTAAATTCTTATTTAATTTGCTCACTGCACGCGCATAGTTTATGAATTGTTCCATATACATCGTTCATAGTCACACTTTTGTTACAGTTATTCCATATACATTCTGCTGCGATAATCTTGGGAAAAAAATCTTGAAAACATAGGATAATTGTGTTTCTGGTATCATTGGCAAATAATGTTGCTACAATAAAAAAGAAAAGTTGGCACACAGTAACTGGTATCACTTCTCCTGGCCCCCGTAGGTATGTCCATGACCGCGGCGAACAAGTTGCCTGGGCCTGGTCTCGCGTCCACGGTTTTCGCGGGAGACAAGCAGCCTCACGTTGCGTTTTATAACTAAGTCTATGATATGATAAATCTAAGTCCACATGGAAAAAGTCGTAAGCACAGATAGTTTCTTAATAAAAGACTTTATATCTGTCCACATGTATTTATGACGTGTAAAGATATTTAAAAAAAAGTATAAACATTCCTTACAAATAACAGACCCGCGTAGTAAAAGTATAGGACGGATAATTACCTATCTGCAAAATTTACGCCAATCGCTAATTATAAAACTAAAATAATGTTAGACATTGTTTTATATTTGGATCACGGTTGTTGAATGTGAACAATGAGTTGAGAGGCGAAGCGCGCTGGATGCTACGCTCGACGGAATGTAATATTGTCTAGTCCAGTTAACTATAAGTATTACAAACGCAATGAACTGCACGTCACATACGTAGGTAGATACCGGTTAATAGTATAGGAATGTCAAACCTAACAAAATATTTAATTTGTAAATAAATGAGAACTAAAACTGGACGAAAACAGCTGAGTTAATAAGTGAACATTTAAATGGAAATCGTAGTAAATATTGTGTATTGCATTATAATATTTTTTTTTATATTTAAAAACTTCAAATAACAGAAAACTATGCCAATGCATTTACAACAATTATACCTTCGGTATGTATTTAGTATTTCACATTTAATATATTGTAAGAGCGCCAAGAAATTGTACCTAGACTAATTCCAGAGAGCTAAGTAATCCATTAGGCGACGAAGGGAACGTACAACCGTCGTCAGTTCCAACCGAGCGCTCTAATAAGTACACTGAGCCGTGGGAACACCACAAATACAATGTGTACAGATAAATGTGCATACTGTGACGTTGTTAGTAAAATATACAGTTAGAAACTGTTTCGAGACTTCATCCGCAGACATTAAAACGGGACTCGAACTGTACCTGTACAACGCCGCAATCGCGCTGCTTTCTTGCTTTCTGATATGAAATGATATGCATGTGGATGATACTACCGAGGTCGTAATGTTGATAAATGAATAGAGATCGCATGATACACTAAACGCAAGTTCCCGAAGTTATCACTTTTGAATAGTTTTGCGATTCGTCGTCCGTTACATTGTACTAGTGTACGAAAATTCGAAAATGATCGATTTGTGCAAGATTTAAAACACAGTTGACCGTGATCACCTGGGATTCTGAAATATATAACTGCCTAGTGGCCGTGGCAATTGGCCCTCCACGAGACAGTTGTACTGTGGTATATTTCAAGTATGATCAAGTCTTCCTTAGTATTATTATTAAGTACTGCAAGTAATTTATAGTTTTGGTATGGTACGAGTAGTTTGTCCGTTCGTCTGTCCATTCGTGCTGCAACGTCGTATTTTCCAACAGTTTTTTTTAAACTTGGCACAGACATCCCTTTTGAGTTTTATTTTTACAAATACCATTTTGCAGCAGATTTTTTCGTGTACTCGGATTTGTTATTAAATTTATATTTAGTCTGCCATAACAAAAAAAGTTCAAAAATTACTGGATTTAAGTTTATAAAGTGCTAATGAGTATAGTCTTGTGCTCCCGAACAGCCCGAGTATATAGAATAAGCAGGTCTACAATGTGCTCATGAACGCGTTTCATTTAAAATAATCTGTTCGTAAAGTACTTAATCATGAGCACGTTTACAGCGAGTTGCACCAAAAAAGCTAACTTAAACGTATATCGCATATAAAGTAAAAACTGACAGCTCGTTCTAATCAAAGTATAATACTTTGATTAGAATGATGATGCCTTTCATGTCTGCTCGCATGTCTGGTACAACCGATTATGGTCATAGAAGACATGATTCTAATACAAATATAACTGACAGTTTTAGGGTTCGTAGCCAAATGACAAAAAAGAAACCCTTATAGTTTTGCCATGTCTGTCCGTCTGTTTGTCTGTCTGTGGTTTTTGTCGGAAACTATTGGAAATATATACCTACATGAAATTTGGAAGGTAGGTGTAATCCATGAACCGCTACACAATGACGTAATGAAATTAAGGAAAAATTTTTTGGGATAGGTCGCCATACATGTAACTGAAATACGAAAAAAAATTCATCATACGCGAGAGGTACCAAACGATAGGTCTTTAACAATGATATCAAGGTTTCAACAATTTTTTTTATTTAAGTCAACAGTTGTTGAGACATTACTCGTTAAATAATACCTAACTGTATTATGTGATATACGTTTACGTTTTTGATGCAACTCAATGTAAGTGTTTTGTGTTTGCCAAATCCTTACATTTGAGTCGTCCGTAAGTATATAATCACGTCATAAATAAAGGAGATCGGGGCATACAAATGTGAGTGATATGGTGATAACTTGCAATAGAGCATAAAGATTATCGACGTCTCGTGTCGAATTTCACTATTTATTGTACATTTTCTCCTCTTATTGACAACAGAAACCGTATCAATTTTAATTCACAACACAATTAGAAGTATAGGAAGGAATTAAAAGAGCCTATATTCGTGTAACGTAATATACGAACGACTCCTAATGTCCAAATATACACATTCACTACTTTTCATATTAATTTATATGCACGATAGCTAGTTCAATTAAGTTCTAGTTGCGGGTTTAACGCACTTTAACTGCGTTGTTTTTGGTTGTATTAGCTATACATTCACTCGTGTGAAACCCCATAGTTTTGACGTTTAATTTTTGATAGTTGCTAATAGCTCCCAGCAGGCTTTCCAAAATAAAGCTACCTTCAGTAAAATTATCTTCGAAATTGATGGTCACATAGCTTTTTGCATGATCGAACAGATAATTTGAAGGCCTCTTCATATTAGGTGTAAGGTTAAACCCATCAAAAACAATACTTGTCAAAAAAACCAAGTCTCGCAACTCAGTTGTTCTGCGGTAAAAAGTTGTGAGATTCATGTAATACCAAGTCGGTTATTAATTTATTCGGTTATAAATATATTGAGACTTGGCCATCGCCTGAAAACACGTGTAAATTCAATCGCCTGAAAACACATGTAAATTCAATTATTTAGTGCGATGGCCAAGTCTCAATATATTTATAACCGAATAAATTAATAACCGACTTGGTATTACATGGATCTCACAACTTTTTACCGCAGAACAACTGAGTTGCGAGACTTGGTTTTTTTGACAAGTATTGTTTTTGATGGGATCTCATTTCTTTTTTTATTTTGTAGACAGTTCTATTTTTTTCCTTTTCGGTACCTTCTACTTATTGTATATATGTATATCTATATGTATATAGTTTTTCTAAGATATATTATACAACCTTACGCACTCGTAATAAGTACGAATACGCACGTAGGTACGTTTTTTGCATTAATAAATAATTTAATACACGTGTTTTCATGACGGGAATACCCATTTTTTGCTCGATTTGGCAGGGGCACTACCGTGCGCCTATATTTATATGGGACTAGCTTAAACCCGCGGCTTTGCACGCAATATAATAATAACTGCCGTAATAAAACATCGTTACGAATAAAGCCAATATTGAAAAATTTAACTGAAGACTTGGCTGTATGGGCTTAATTTTTTTTTTTGCGGTCTTTTCTAGATTTTTTAGTTTTTCCTTGATTCATACACCAAACACTACTTATATTCCAAATTTGAAGCTTCTAGGTCTGCTAGAAGTGCCTTAGAATTTTGATGATCGGTGAGTGAGTGAGTGACAAAATGAAGAAATTTGACCCGTTATAATTTCTTAAAAATACTGGTTCCAATTGAATGAAATTTGAAAATATGCTTATATAATATGCCTGCATGGTTACTGAAAATTTCAGTCTTCTAGTTTTATCCACAACGAAGTTACAGGGGGTCGAAAATGGTCTGAATTGCTTCGAGAAAAGGATGGTACGGCCGTGACGCTTTTTCGCTCGACTTGGTGGGGGCACGGCCGTGCCCCCAGATAGTTTCAAAATATATACAAAGTGAAATTTTAACAACCATCCAAATTTTAATGTAATGATTTTTGGTAACAAACCGATGGACGTTTTGTCTCCATTTAGTATCGTTAAATAGAAAAATATTGAGGTATGTCTACACTAACCTTTCCCGAAAAAAACCAATATGTGTAATCACCATTCTTCTGTGCTCCGTCGCGCTGACGCGCCAAGTAGGTATTTTAACGTATTGGAAATTACATCATGTTCGCACCGCACTGTTCGAAGGGTATTTTTATTGGTTCCAAGTAATATTCGGACAGTAAAGTTTTATTTACTCTGAAATTCACGGGCTCCACTTATGGTTCGCGAACTGAACCGACACACAGAATAAACGCGTGCTTGCGCGAAGTTTTCTTAATCCACTAAACGGCACATCTGTTATCATTTGTCCGCGCGCCTCGCTCGCGGCCGATCGATAATGTTAACTCATATACACTGTGTATTTTAGGCGGCGATAAGTTGTTCGATAGTTTGATTGAATAGAGATCGACAGTGGTTTTCGATAGTTCGATTTTTAATCGTCAAATGCGCACACTGCCATATTATAGCTCTATACTGATTCCCTGGACGATCAAATCATCGGCCAATGCGCTGGCTCTTAGTTTAGCGGGTTTCGTCATCTCGGGCGCGTGTCACAAAGAAGGCAACCAAACGTTTTAAAATAACACTGTAGATAAAATAATTTCTTATGAAAATGTAACCTATATTTTTTATTTACATAATGAGGTCTATTGGTAATACCTAACATCTAGATTTTTTTTGGATGGTTGTTTAATATTTCAGCCGGTATACATATATCATCATCATCAGCCCGTGTCTATCCACTGCAGGATATAGGCCTCTCTCAAGGCTCGCCACCACACACGGTCCTCCGCCTTTCGCATCCAACTACCCCCGGTATGGTGCTTCGGGTCATCTGTCCACCTGGCCGGGGTGCGTCCAACGCTTCGCTTTCCGGTATGTGGCCTCCATTCGAGAACTCGTCTACCCCATCGGTTATCAGTTCTACGGCAAATGTGACCGGCCCATTGCCACTTCAGCTTGCTGATCTCTTCGGCTATGTCGACAACTTTATATATATTTATTAAATCATAAAACAAAACTCAATTGATATACAATAATTTTGTAATTTTTCGATGATCCATGGAATGTAACCATTAATATCAACAATGTAATTTATATAACGACACATCGTGAATCATTAAGCTATCAACTTCGAGTAACTGATTAAATAATTAAAATGAAACTGTTCGTGTCGGTCACAAACTCATGAACATTTCGTCGAGACGAGAAGCAGTTACTAACTTTAGTTACATTGTTAAATACTTTGTCAACGTACGTTCTTCGTATAGTTTCACAGCGTTTAAGTAATTTAATTTACTGTTTAGAACTACCATAAAGATAAACTAAGACAGGGTTTTCAGAAAATTTTACTATTCAGAAACGTTTATTTAGACACAATTTAATTAAAATATGTTATCTCTTTCACTCAACACAAGTGTCAATAAAAAGATAAGGACATAACATATTTTAATAAAACTGTGTCTAAATCTACGTTTCTGAATCGGACAGTTAGATTCTAAGCCCGACGACTAATATATGTTTTTGTGCCCACTATGCCGATGCGTAAAACTTCACACAAATAAAATCTTACGAGCCCTGTTTGGGTGTTTCGTGTTATTTTATGTAAAACTAAACATCTTTCTTTAAGCATAATTGCTCATGAATAAATACTTAAAGGTTGGTGTTCGAAGGTTAAACAAAAATCCGACCCTAAAGTGCCCTCAACCGTGGAACTTTTCCTGACTCGCTTAAATATGCATAACAACGTTCGTAAACATTACCGCAACTGAGAATAGTCTATGAAGGTTCTTTCTCAGTTTATTCTTATGAGGTAAAAAAACAGTGTCAGAAGATTGAAGTCGTACCCATATAAGAAAGATGAACAAGGAATGGTATGTTTTCTTCTATGTATATTTTTGATGAATATTACATTCATGTAATCCTAATGATATTGAAAGTAGTAAATATCATGACCAAAATATGTTTGGTGGTGGTCTTTATGTGAAAATAAAGATTTTAAATATAAAAAAGAAATATGATTTGTAATTTTTGTTTGTATTTATGTGGGATTCAATTACCATTCTTAAATTAACAATAGTGAATGCATTTTTTTCATTAGATTAACGTTGGCAATATGTTATCTATATTAATAAAATTGAAGTGTCTGTCTGTCTGTCTGTTCCGGCTAATCTCCGAAACGGCTGAACCGATTTCAATTAAACTTTGCAGACGTGTAGAGGGTATCACCGCGGGTGACATAGGCTACTTTTTGTTTGTCTGTCTGTCCATCTGTCTGTCTGTTTGCGCTGATCTCAGAAACGGCTTAACTGATTTCAATGAAACTTGGCAGACGTGCAGAGGGTATTATCAAGTGTGACATATACTGCTTTTTGTTTGTCTGGCTGACCGTCTGTCTGTCTGTTCGAGCTGATCTCTGAAACAGCTGAACCTATTTCAATGAAACTAGGCAGACGGGCAAAGGGCATTATCGGTGATGACATAAGCTGTTTTTTGTCTGTCTGTCTGTCGATCTGTCTGTCTATTTGTTCCGGCTAATTTGCGAAAAGGCTGAACCGATTTCAATAAAACTTTGCAGACGTGCAGAGGGCATTATCGGGGGTGGCATAAGCTGTTTTTTGTCTGTCTGTCTGTCGATGTGTCTGTCTGTCCATCTGTCTGTGACCACATGACCAGATTTTTAAATGCATACATTTTCGACACCATCAATTGTAGACCTATCGTGTTGGTACTCAAACTTGATGTTTTGGCGAGATCTATATGACCACATGACCAAATTTTTAAAAGCTTATATTTTCAAAACTATTAATCGCAGACCTATTGTGTTGGTACTCAAACTTGATGTTTTGGTGATATCTATGTGACCACGTGACCAAATTTCTAAAAGCATATATTTTCGAAACTATCAATCGCAGACCTATCGTGTTGGTACTCAAACTTGATGTTTTGGTGATATTTATGTGACCACGTGACCATATTTTTAAATGCTTATATTTTCGAAACCATCAATTGCAGACCTATCGTGTGGGTACTCAAACTTGATGTTTTGACGAGATCTATGAGACTACGTGACCAAATTGGTAAAAGCTTATATTTTGAAACAATCAATTGCAGACCTATCGTGTTGGTACTCAAACTTGATGTTTTGGCGATATCTATGTGACCACATGACCAAATTTTTAAAAGTTTATATTTTTGAAACCATCAATCGCAGACCTATCGTGTTGGTACTCAAACTTGATGTTTTGACGAGGTCTATGTAACCACGTGACCACATATTTAATAGCTTATATTTTCAAAACTATCAATCGCAGATCTATCGTGTTGGTACTCAAACTTAATGTTTTGACGAGTTCTAAGTTTTCATTTATATCGGCAGTCCCTATAACTGCCAACAAATTTTTTGTCTGTCTGTCTGTTCCGGCTAATCTCCGAAACGGCTAAACCGATTTAAATGAAACTTTGCAGACGTACAGAGAACATTACCAGAGGTGACGCAGGCTTCTTTTTGTTTGTCTCTCTGTCCGTCTGTCTGTCTGTTCGAATTAATATTCGAAACGCCTAAACTAACTTCAATAAAAAGATTATCAGGAGTGAGATACAACACTTTTTGTTTATTTGTCCGTTCGTCTCTTTGTTTGAACTGAACTCCGAAAAGGCTGAAGTGATCTCAATGAAACTTTTAAAGATGTGATTAAAAGATTGTCAGGAGTGACATACAATACTTTTTGTTTATCTGTCTAACCGTCTCTCTGTCCGTTCGAGCTAAACTCTAAAACATTTAAACCAATTTTAATGAAGTTTCGCAGACGTGAATAGAGGGTGTGAGGAGTGAAATACGCTACTTTTTGTTTGTCTGTCTGTCGGTCTTTATGTATGTTTGAGCTAAACTTTTAAAAATTTTAATGAAACTATGCAGACATTAAAATAAGTTGTCAAAAGTCATATATATACCTTTTTGCCCGTGTGGTTATCTGTCTGTCTTTTTGTTCCGGCTAATCTCCAAAATGACTTAACTATTTCCATGAATCTTCGCAAACATAAAAAGGAGGTTTTTAAGAGTGACATACGTTGATTTTTGTCTGTGTGTTTGTCTGGCTGTTTGTTAGGGCTAATCGTTGAAACGGCTGATCTGATTTTACTGAAATTTTGCGAACATGAAGAGGGCGTTGTCAAGAGTGAAAAACATTTTTTTTAATTTACATATATAAAATCGTAGTGCCTGTTAGTCGGTCTGTCTGTTCCGGTTAATCTACAAAACGTCTGACTGATTTTGGGACCGATTTGTGGGATAGCAATTTTTCATGCTAAAATGGCTAAATGGATTTGTAAGAAATGAGTTGTAGATATTTCTTAGGTAGTTAAGTTTCAGAATGTTCTAAAAAGTGTTACAATGTTCTGGAGCGTCGCGTTCCTGTACCTGTCCCGGTACAACTGTGTAGTCCACGCGAGCGAAGCCCGCGGGCGGAAAGCTAGTATTTTAATAAATTTAAAAAAAACACTGCTGCCAACTAAGAGGGAGAGAGACTTGCTTTACCTTAGGAAAACGTAAAAGATTGTAAATGGTGAACATAAGACGAAAATAAATATAAATAATTGTGCCGCCAAGCTGTTTCTATTTTGACCCCACATTTATTTACATGATAGTATATTAAATATCCGCTTACGTAGGTATCCGACAAAAAACCATTGCGTGGTGCATTCTACATTGTTCAAACAAAATTCTAAGGAAAATAGTTTGTTGTTCTATTTTCAATTAATAACTTCTTTTTTTTCTGTTAAGTGGTTTTGCAGTCGGGGTTTTTTTTTGTTGAAGGTGTACTAACTGTAATTTTTTTTTACCCCATAAAAAACATACATTTTAGGACTTTAGAAAAACATTTCTCAACAACTATTAAGATATACCTATAGGAGACCTATAGGTAAGTAGGTAATCCACACGTTAATGTGTGCTAGAAAATTATTTTTGTTTATCAGTTGATGTATTTTCGACCTAACTCAGATTTCTTTCTGTTATTTCACTACACTATTGTATAACCTAGCAGTTCATACATTACACCTACCTTGCGAATTTCATCTATGTAGTGCTAATATTCACAGAGTAAAAGGGCTGTGACACGCGGACGGATAGACAGACGAACGGACAGGACAAAATTACGAATGTTTGCTTTTTTTCCATTGGGCTTGTAACCAAAAAAATACTCAATGTAATTATGAAACACTTTTTGATTAACCTTATTGTTTAAATAGCACGGTTAATTAATAATGAATAATTGTCAATGTTTTTTTCCGCATTCGGTATGTTTAATTTTTTTTTTTTTTTAAACCCCCCGGCTTTTCACTGGCCGGGCCCTTTGGCATGCTTCCGTCTCCAGTCTTACCTCATCCATTTTTTCATCGTTTGCCCTATGTCTTAAAATTATAGGGTATTTATTTATCTACATTTCTTTATTATTCCTACTTTCTCAATCTTGTCATCACTTTCCTTTCTTTTTATTTTCGTTACAATATTTTAAAACATTTTCCATAACTATTACATTGCATTTTCTTATTTCTAACAACAATTCATTTCATTTCAACATTCTCATTACATTTATCTTTTATTTCTTTTTACAATTTACCACATTACAATAATATCATTACATTTATTTCTTATTTCTATTTATATTCTATTCATCAAATTTACCCTTCCTACCACATTATTTAAAAACTCTACAAATTTCTTACTTTTTCCCTTATCTCCTAAAATTCCTCCCAACTTATCTCTTTCTATTTTTATACCTATTTCAATTTCTGACGCCACTCTCTCCCTCAAAAACATGTTGCAATCGCAAATTACATGCAACACGGTCTGCTCGCAGGAGGGGTCGCAGGCGCAGCACGGCGAGTTCTTCAACTTAAACCTATGGAGGTAGTGGGCGAACCCGCCGTGCCCTGTCAATGTCTGTATAGGTATGTTTAAATTATATCTATTAGAAAGTTGTCACTTTCATTTTTCTTTGTTTGCCCATCCATGTACCTAGTCACAAAATACTATATCTGTATTAACTATGTAATTATTTACTGATCTTGATCCTATAACACATATCTGCGAAATTATAAGGTTTTCTTACGAGGTATTTTAATCAGTATAGGCAAAACTTATGGCACTCCAGCCGATGGGTTCACTCTGTACTTTGATAGTGTTTGTCCTATAATTATGTTTTGATAATTAGACAGTCACTATTGTATTTCAAAACGA
This sequence comes from Luffia ferchaultella, assembly GCA_949709985.1. Taxonomy (NCBI): domain Eukaryota; kingdom Metazoa; phylum Arthropoda; class Insecta; order Lepidoptera; family Psychidae; genus Luffia; species Luffia ferchaultella. The sequence goes on from OX453248.1 coordinate 10,816,778, forward strand.
ATTGGGTCTGTGCTATAATAGGGTTCCGCTTCACGCCACTCGGCCTATTATAGCTTTTATGAACGTCATACGAGAGGTAACCAATAAACATCGGAAGATGTGATTTACGGTTGTATGAGTAGCTGAACGAATTTGTCTCAAAATAACATCAAAATAATTTATTACGAAATATTTAAATATTCGCGTCCTATGCCTGCTGCTGATTTTTTTACGGTCCGTAGGTACACAGACGAAAAAAATCTAAAATCTGGGAGCAAAACATCGTTTGTCCTGTTTTATTTATTCAAAAACCAAGGTCCCGTTTCGGAGAAAGGGAAACAAGTAAGGCGGAATTTGAGAATTTAATGCGAACTGTAACACAAAATTAGTGTTCATTTATATTTGAAATGTTCTGAACTTTACTTTAGTTCTAATATTAGTGCCCGTATTTTAATTTAATATTATCCTTAGTTATTACCATAGAGTAAATAAATTTGAAAGCAGCGTTTGGTTTTAATAGTCAGAAATGTCACTTCACAGTATCGAAAATGTCAAACGCAATTTCGTGGGAATGAAGACCGGCGCGCGGGGACCTTGCGAACTGAAACTCGCCATCTTGCACCAGCTTGCTAGAGTATGGGTGGTTAAACGGCAAAAAGGGCTTCTAGTCAATCTGGGGGCACGGCCGTGCCCCCACCAAGTCGAGCGAAAAAGCGTCACGGCCGTACCATCCTTTTCTCGAAGCAATTCAGACCATTTTCGACCCCCTGTAACTTCGTTGTGGATAAACCAAGAAGACTGAAATTTTCAGTAACCATGCAGGCATATTATATAAGCATATTTTCAAATTTCATTTAATTTGAACCAGTATTTTTAAGAAATTATAACGGGTCAAATTTCTTAATTTTGTCACTCACTGACTCACCGATCATCAAAATTCTAAGGCACTTCTGGCAGACCTAGAAGCTTCAAATTTGGAATATAAGTAGTGTTTGGTGTATGAATCAAGGAAAAACTAAAAAATCTAGAAAAGACCGCAAAAAAAAAATTAAGCCCATACAGCCAAGTCTTCAGTTAAATTTTTCAATATTGGCTTTATTCGTAACGATGTTTTATTACGGCAGTTATTATTATATTGCGTGCGAAGCCGCGGGTTTAAGCTAGTCCCATATAAATATAGGCGCATGGTAGTGCCCCTGCCAAATCAAGCAAAAAATGGGTATTCCCGTCATGAAAACACGTGTATTAAATTATTTATTAATGCAAAAAACGTACCTACGTGCGTATTCGTACTTATTACGAGTGCGTAAGGTTGTATAATATATCTTAGAAAAACTATATACATATAGATATACATATATACAATAAGTAGAAGGTACCGAAAAGGAAAAAAATAGAACTGTCTACAAAATACAAAAAGAAATGAGATCCCATCAAAAACAATACTTGTCAAAAAAACCAAGTCTCGCAACTCAGTTGTTCTGCGGTAAAAAGTTGTGAGATCCATGTAATACCAAGTCGGTTATTAATTTATTCGGTTATAAATATATTGAGACTTGGCCATCGCACTAAATAATTGAATTTACATGTGTTTTCAGGCGATTGAATTTACACGTGTTTTCAGGCGATGGCCAAGTCTCAATATATTTATAACCGAATAAATTAATAACCGACTTGGTATTACATGGATCTCACAACTTTTTACCGCAGAACAACTGAGTTGCGAGACTTGGTTTTTTTGACAAGTATTGTTTTTGATGGGATTCGTACTTTTATGGTTATTACTTCAACTATCTTACTTCATGCTCTTTTATCCTTATTAATTTTGGCCAGAATTTTTGTATGAGGATAGGGATTGCAATTTCTTTTGTAAAAAGTCCTTTACGAATTTTCTCTTTTATCTCAAATTACAAAATCCGGGTAGCGCGAAAGGTAACGATGTTGAAATTTTAAAATACATCCGAAAAGCCTTTCATATTTTAGGAAACAATCGTTCTTTTATGTCGTGGTATTCGAAGTACGAGTTGGTTCACACGCCGAGTTTATAAAACTTATTTTATTACAGAAATTAAAAATACTATTTATTAAAATTACTTGGGACTATTTGCAGATTATGAAAATGAAAGATATCTGATATATATATATACTTGCGAATATACATCACGTCAAATATTTTATGACACCCATACAACTGGATGTGCGGAAAAAAAATTATTCCTTAGTTCAATGTTTGACATTTCTGAGTAAAAAGAAAGATACACCGCTCAATAATTTGTCGTAGTATTCATAATGTTTCTTCATAATTTTACAACAAAATACTAAATCTTGTGTATTAATATGAATGTGTGTCCTCATACCTTTAACTGGTAAAGAAAATGGCAAGTAGTAATGAAATATACATAACTGTATTTTATGAAATGCATATATTTTTAAAAACTTATTTATAATATGAAAATACAAGAATACAATTCAACCCTCCACTAAAAAAAAATACGGTGACAATATATTTGCCATTGCCTTTTTGACATATAGGTGAAACACAAAAAAATTAACTGAAAAATAGCATTGAAAAGGGTTTTTTTTAAAGTTTCAACATTTAAAAAAACATTTCGGACTCTTGTTAGAAAGATTACGTTTCGTCACAAAAGTGTACACCACTTATTTTTATTATTTTCCTGGACAAAAATAGAAAAATATTTTTCATAAGATACTTTTAAGTACCTACCTACTTATACCATATAAAATACGGTGAATACAAATACTTATTGTTCTTAAATTACTTAATGACTAAGAAAACAACGGGTTTCTAAAATGACGGACTCATTTTTGACAACATTTAACTTTCACAGCGACAAATGATTTTTTTTGTGATACCACGTAATGTTCTGATTTGACAAAAAAAAAATGTCTGTGTAAATGTAGTTTTTAAAAATAGCTTATTCCTTATAAACCAATATATCAATTTAACTAGATGCGCCGTCCGTGTTCTAAAGTGTCCGCGCAGGAAGCCTGCCAAAACACAATAAGTCTACCACAACCGGCTTTTAGTCAGTGTCATGACCTAGCGACGAATAAACGTGCGCTATGCCGACTTGTGTCGTAAAAATTTGCAAAAACAACTCGTCTTTTAAAATTAGTTTATGTCTGCAAACTGTTATTTGATTATTTTTCGATTTAATTTGAACATTAACACGATTTCATTCTCACCACATCCTCATATGCAGTGTCAAAAGGCCACCCCGTAATAGACATTTGTAAGACTGACATAACATCAATCGACCGCCGCGCCGTTCAGCCGATGTCGCCCCGCGGCCGGTCCGAAGAAGTGTATTCTAAAAGGTTATTATATTAGAATTTCTCTGAGCGACTATATGTTATAAGCGTTACGAATAGAGCTCAATTTCTATACTTCATGAAAGAACAATAATCCCGTCCGTAGAAATGGATTCTAATTCCTTTCTTAAAAAATTAATACTCACGTTATAAAATAAACCACTGTTCCAAATTTCGACTTCCTAGACTTAGTAGTTTCGGCTTTATCTACGCTGATAGATCAGTGAGGACAAACGACAGACAGCCACAAAAAGTAGCTGATTTCACTTTTGATAACTTTCTTTCACGTCTGCAAAGTTTCATTAAAATCTGTTCAGCCGTTTTGGAGATTAGCTCGAATAGACACATAGACTTACAGACAGAGAGACGGACAAAAAGTAGCGTATGTCACTTTTGACCACCTCCTTTTCATACTCGTGAAATTTCATTAAAGTCGGTTTAGCAGTTTTGGAGATTAGCTCGAATAGACATATAGACGTACATACAGAGATACAAAAAGTAATGTGTCACTTTTGACCACTTCCTTTCCACATCTGTAAAGTTTCATCAAAATCGGTTTAGCCGTTTCGGAGATTTGCTCGAATAGACAGACAGACAGATAGTATATTTTATACATATAGCCTACAGCCTTCCTCAATAAATAGACTATCCAACACAAAAAGAATTTTTCAATTCGAACCAGTAGTTCCTGAGATTTGCGCGTTCAAACAAACAAACAAACTCTTCAGCTTTATAATATTAGTATGGATATAAGGTAATACGCTACATACGGCACCCGGCGGACGCTTTTACGTCCCCTTAAATTAGGGACTTCGAATCCTTATAAAATTGGTACATCAATATTGTAAACTCTAATAAGTATTAAAAGCTAATGACAACATATTTGGTCAGTGCCCATTGCATTACGGTTCATATAATAGGTGTAAAATATCAATATATGTATATAAAGAATGTATGTAAGTATGTAATCAATTGTCTCGAAACCTTAATACAAGCATAACACTTGCTTACTGCGAGACTAGATGGCGCTACGTGGAATGTCCCGGGTATTATTTTTATTATTATTATAAGAAATACGCCTGTGAAATTTTATTAGGTTTGACGAAAAGCCAACGGGGATATAAGCCTGTGATACACGAGATAGGCAGACGGGGAGGACAAAATTACAACGTTTTCGTTTATGCCATTTGGCTACGGAAACCTAAGAAGGGATAAAAAATTTACGTAAACGACGACGACGCGCGTGCTCGCCTTCTGAGCAGCAGGTAACCGAGTCGTAAACTTAATTACATAGATATAAACCAGATATGTACGCAGTTTCATTTACTTCCATTTCCAACATGTGAAGTCCGTAGAATGTTATGTACTGACTCACTACGATACCTTCTGAACTAAGGGCTATGATATTATTCAGAACCAGAGAGTTTTTACATTCTAATATACTTGCTAAACATTTTCGCTTCCTACTGTATCTACACAATTATCTTACGAATTGATAGTTTATACCACACAACAACATAAACAATGGAATATATTATCAACGCGATCCTCAAACTAGAAATGGTTTAACAATAGCTATGAATGGACGTGGGGCAATCTAGAGGGAAGACAGTAATCACACGATGCGCTCGTGTGCGTTCCACTGCAAGCAAGGTCGGCGGAAAACTTATCTCAGTAATAATAATAGTTGCATACTTTTAGATGCATCGCATAGGGCTTATATTACCTGCCTGCCTATTATATTACATTGTCTAGGTGTACTATATCTATTTAAGTGTGTATCAGAAAAGATATATTTAAGTATGCGTACATATCGATTATTTAGTACCCATAGTACAGACTCTGCCTAATTTTGGACTAGATGACCGTCTGTGAGATGTGTCATCTATTATTATTATGTTTACTTTTTTTTTTGTCTCAGGTCGACAACTCCATCTCGTGGCGGCGCGGCGACCTACGTACCTCCCTAATTATCTTTCTAAGGTTTATTGTTTAAAGGTGCTCATAAAAAACTAAGTGGTCAGCATCAGATCGACCGATATTAATGAATCGCAATCAAAATCTTCTTGTGAACGTTATCAGCTAAGTGCGAATCAAAACATATCTTACACTCGAATGATGTCAACCATTTGGCATTTTGAGTTGCTCTCAATTGTCTACTTATGAAGCGTTTATTAATTAGTACCTACTGACTTGAGATGGTATTAAGAGTGATCTCAAACTTGTATAAGATTCATTAATATGGGCCTTAGGCCTATAAAGCCTGCTTTATCGACAGATGACGCCGTACTTCTGTCACAGGAAGTAGTTTCTGACCGAATATTCGGTTTCTGTTTCGGCTTTCAAGATTTTCGGCCGTTTTTTAAATTTTTGGCTGAAATTCGGTTTCACCCAAAAGAAAAATTCATTTTTCGGCATAATTTCGGTGTCGGTCGAAAGAAAATGTAATTTTCGGTTCAAAACGAAATAAATTTTAATATGTCGCAACAAGATCGCTGCACGAGCAGGGTAGGTCTATCAAGCCCGCCACGCTCGCGCCTTTTGTTACTTTTTGATTGATAATTAGACGTAGCGTTGATAAGTAGTGTCAAATAGCTTATGAGTGGTAGAAAATTTTTTGCTAGGTCCTTGTGCTTCATGTAATACTCATACGGCTGCGATATTTCGGCTTTCGGTTTCGGCCGAAAGAAAATAAAATTCAAAAGTTTCGGTTTTGGCCGAAAGGAATTAAAAAGTTAAGTTTCGATTTCGGTTTCAGCCGAAAGAAAATATTGGGTTTCGGCCGGACACTAACAAGAAGCAATACGCGCCCGGGATACAAGAACAAAGACCGGTATTAATAAATAATACTCAAGTTTTAAATCGATTTTAAGACCATCTCAAGTCAGTTCTAATTTACAAACTAATCTTAAGCAAACAATTGAGTCAGGTTCAGTAAGTTTAAGGTCGGTGTTAAGAAATCACACTCAAGATCGTCTTGATAACGGTATTAACTTAGTACGAGGTCAAGCATTACATCTATTTTATTTTAAAGTTACATGACGTCAGCTAAAGCGCATACCTACTTGGTCGATCTCAATTTTGTACTCAAGATATGTTTATTAATTAGTATCGAATTGCTATGGTCTTAAGATTGATATCAAACTCGAGTTTGGTTTAATACTGGTCTAGAATCGTTATCATGTTTGAACACGCACTCTGCTGCTACCGTTCTCAAGATGATAGTATAATTATACTTCTCATTGAGTGTTCACAAACTCGTTTATGATCGGTTGATAACGAATGCTCGATTGCTTGCATTTAAGGACGCCCCTTTCAAACGCGGTCAGTAAGTACTTGTCCATGCGTCATCATTAACATGTCAAAGAACCGTGATTTCATTCTAAAAGACTTGTGAGTAAATTTCGATAGGATGTTATGATATGTGATTGAAGTTCAATTCAATGATCAAATGCGAAGTAAGTAGGTAGGTACCTACAAGCATGCGGAATACAACAAACAGCATACAGTAATCTCATTGAAGCGTAATAAGTGCCGTCAAAACTCGCCTAATCGACTGACTGCGCAAAATGGATGCCAGATATCAATATTGACACGTTATCTCAGAATACGTGCGTGTGTCTGACAGTAAATTTATAATAACCACAACCACAATATTTACCTACTGACTTTCTCATATTGTATAGAAGTCGTAGATACGTAATATTTCAGAGATATTGCATTTTGGCAATAGTAGCAACTAAGGTGAACTGGAGTGAATGAAATCACGTATAATGTACTGAAAAAATAATCACAGTAGAGACTAACATACGACAAATTCGGTATGTTATTGAAAACTGACACTTTTGCAACATTATGGACTCCGTCTCGTCTGTCGTCCGTTTAGTTTTTCTCATAACACATGAGGGGACGGAGACAGTTAGTATATGCGTTTATGGTTGTGTGTTTGGCTTGCGTGTTACTATTTTATCAAAAACTACTGAAACGATTTCGATTAGATTTTTTATATCACGTATAGGTATTATTTCAGAACAGGTTCTCAGACATGCATTACGGATATGGACCACCAGAAGGCGCGGCTGTGAATGTTATCTCTAAAACGGCAGGGATTTTGTATTGCCAGTAGGTACAAGAGCCGCGAGATAAATCTGGTAAATTATAAACAAAGAATATTCTTTTGCGCGCTTTTATTTATTTTTCAATGTACTGTCCTAGTTCGACGCACTTCGCCGAAAGCTCTTCTAGCTTTTCGATCTAATCCAAAAAATATTAATTTCGGTAACCCATCAAAATATGCGATTGTTTTGCTAAAGATGTAGTTATTGGTACTTAATCTCTTTAAGCCGAGTCATTCTTTTAAATTAGGGTAAAGGAAATAATCGCAGAGGGCTATATCCGAATAAGATGGTGGATGAGCAACCAATTCATAGCGTAATTCATTAAACTTGGCCATGGAAACAGTACACGTGTGTTTGTATACCCGTGCATTGTCCTGGTGTAGGATGCTTCTCGGTGAAGGTGCTTCTTCGTTAAATGCGGTCGTTTTGACATTAAAATCGTCCATGACGTTCGGCATCACTTGTACTTGTACGATAACAGCAAAAATCAGTAAATCTTTTACGAATCATTTTAATAGATGGCGCAGAGTCCCTAAACTATTTTTCAAGCTTTTTCTTTGTTTCTGTAATTGAATTTAAAAAAATAAGTATGTTTAATTAGCACACAAAATTCACTTTTCCTATAGAGTAAACACATTTGACAGCAGCATTTGGTTTTAATAAAATCACAAATGTCACTTCACAGTATCGAAACTGTCAAACGTAATTCCGTGGGGGTGAAGGCTGGCGCGCGGGGACCTCGTGGACTGAAACTTGCCAAAGATACACTAACTAAAAGAAAAGTGATTAGACGGTAAATGCAGAAGAATGCTTCTAGTTAATTCGTACTTTTACGACTTTTCCCGATGTCTGACAAAATATTGCAATTGTTTTTTTATGGCTGTCACAACTAAACCACAGACTAAACTAATAAACAGAATTACTTATCTGAAAATTTACATTAAGCCTAAGCCGATAATTTCACCCCGAAGTAGAATTTTATTTTTAGACTTGTCACTCCGCACTCGTATCACTTCAAAGCAGTACTGCCGTTATGAGTTTAAAGTGGTTTAACGTGTCGATACTCGCTAGCGACAGCTTAAAAGATTTGAATGGACAACAGCGCCTCTAGCGGCACCGAGAAAAACTGAAATTCACACACAAATACTTTGCAAGTCGCTATATAGCTAGTGTAGATTGCTATATAGACACGCTAAATCATTTCGAAATCATGGTAGCCATGAAGGTTCTCAACTACGTTTTTATTCGTTTTCAAGGCCGCTAGGGATTGCTGCACTTGAGTTGTTTTTCTAAAACAACTAGGCAGAATTTTATTTTTTTATTCAATACAAAAATTTTGCTACATTAATTAACACTTCCAGGTTCTATGTCTATGGATAGATAAGGAATATTTACTCCTTCAGATCCGGTAAGCGCTCGCATTAAACCAATACGGTGTTGCAGTAGCACCCTAAAAAGACCAAGGTCTGTGTCAGGACTAACCATTTACCCAAACATAAATTGAACAATAGTGAGTGCTCGGTACAGCAATCATGAAATACATGTTTAAAGTAAAGATTTTGATCCGGCTTACGATATTACTTCAGAGCAAGTTCTTATACATGTTTTACGGTTATAGCCCACCAGAGGGTGCTGCAGTAAATGTGTGTGTCTAAAACGGTTAGGCCAATTTCGATGCAGTTTTTGCTTTTAGATACGTATCACTTCAGACTAAGTGCTTAGATATGTTTACCGGATAAAGGACACCAAAGGATGTTGCAATTGATGTCATTTTCTAAAACAGCTGGGCCAATATTGATGTATTTTTTGTTTTACATAAATGTCCACTTCAAACTTGTTCCTTAAAAACATGTTTTATGAATACACTAACGACCGCCCGCAAATTCGTGCGCTTAGTTTTCATGGTTTCTACCATTTTGAAAGTTAACTCTGGAATGCTAAATATTTCCTGAATGTAAAGAATAACGTCGTAGATCAGCTCGGACAAACAGACAGACAAAAAGTAACCTATGTCACTCCTGACAATGTCGTTTTCATGTCTGTAAAGTTTCAATAAAATTGTTGAGCCATTTTAAGGCCCAGAGTGAGAGAGACTGACAGACCAAGATTTTATATATATGGACAGAAACTACTAAGGGGCGCTGCAGCAGCTAAAACGGGTGGGCTAATTTGGATGCGATGCTCCGAATTACTAAGGGTTGTTACTTCAGCAGGCTGATTCCGGTGTGAAGTCATTTATCACGAGCGATAAAGCGAAAAGTACGAGTATATTTTAGGGTGTGTAGGTAGTCAAAGATTGCACCTGGCAGGTACGCGATGTTATGTTGACATCATCGGAACTACCGTTGTTGCATACTGATAACGACAACCACATAGCGCATGCTACCATAGAGTAACGAAATTAACGGCAACATGTGTTAAGTAGAAATTGCAATATCGCTTTTAAAAATGAAATGAAGCTAACCAAAATGACGGGTGTGAAAGAGGGTGTAATAGGTTCTGCGTACAGTCCTAGTCTTAAAGTCTTAGGTGTTATAAAACAGAGTGTTATTATTAAAGGTAATTTTTTTAATACTTTCACTGCAATGTTCATAAAAAAGAGAGTTTTCTTTAACTTTGTCTATCTTATTACCTGTAGATGCTTGAATAAAAATTTAAGTATAATATTTCATTTGACCATGAAATAGGCAAAAAATGCAATCCTAAAACATTTTCTATATTCTACGGCCACATGAGATATTGTTTGTAACATATCCACCATCATTTCTGGAACTGGCGAAATGGTAACGTTGATCTTGAAAAAATTATTGATTATTGTTTTATACTCAAAATTAGCGACCCGCCCCGGCTTCGCACGGGTAGCAGAGCATATAAAGACTGGATTTAATTAGATTAAAATGTAACGTAAGTTCATTCTACTTGGATTATTTTTAATATATTTTATTTTCAATTGTATAAATATTTGAAAAAGTAAAGAATAAATACATGACAACAAACTACAATATTTCTTTGTATACAACATTGATAACTTCAGCCTAACCACGCGTTTCGCGTCGTCCGTATGATCGGCCGCCCGGCGCACCGGCCGAGGCGTCCAGTTTCTTGTCGCGCGATGTTTATATTTCGCGATAGCTCCTAAGATATTGATTTAAATTGTTTAGTATAAAGGACAATCATAATGTGCATGAAATGCTCAAGGTAAATATTGTATTCATGTTGATAAAGATTAACACTGTATCCATATAAATTGCTTTCCAATTACCTCATCATATGACACCATTTATTTAACAAAAAAATAGGTACCTATCCATAAAAAATAGACATATGCAATCGCAGACTTCTCTTTAGTCCTATAAAAGAGACACAATTGCTCCATACATTATTTTGTTATATCTCAAAAGGATTAGGCAGCATTTTCGATGAAAGCTCCCAGCCTGCTAGATTTTTAATATCAAAGATAAAAGGCCATAATATGCAATCACTTAAAAGAAATCATTTTTGGGTAAACACTGTAGATGGAATTGTGTTTACATGAGATTTATTAGTAATTTTTTGAGATTGGGTGCTGGCAACAATACATTTATTTTATCAGTGAAGGACGTTATCTATAATTACTAGTTTTGAATTTAAGAATAGATAAAACTATGACAAAAGCTGTTAAAATCGAAGAACATAAGCTGGTATACAGCTTACTATAGTTTTGTGAGGGTGAGAAAGCGTTAGATAGTGTTAGTATTCACATAAATAAAGTACGAGAATGCGTCGCCGCCATGACTGGTTTGTAGTTCGGCTAAAACAATTTGAGACATTTATTCTGAACATTTATTTATGTATAAACCTTTTTATTTAATTTCTTTTCAGGTCATTCTCGTATAGCGATTTCAAAAATTAAAAAGAAGCTAATATAAATCAAGGCATATGGCGCACTCCATATAAAAAGACCTGGGTCTATAGCCAGCTAACTCAATAAATGCTGACTTCGATAAATGCGCAGCCAGCTGACTCAAGAGAGAAGTTATGGACGACTTCGATAAATGCGCAATTCGTCATATAATTCACGAGTATTATGCAGTTCGTAAGAAGGTAACAACATTACGTAAATTACTGCAAGAGCTTAAAACAAGACAATTTTTTCGGAGGGATCGATAGCCTAAGAGATCACTTGAAAAGTTTACGTTAAAAAAGCAAACCTAATATCAAAATTTTGTGTGATTTGCTTTAGTGGTTTTAACTCGGCGTTGATTAGGGGCAAGTGAATAAGTGGTATTTTGATTTTAAATATTTAGATTACATACATAGATGAATAAAAATTAAAAGTATCAGATTACCTACATAAAAAAATATAAAAACTTACCATTGCGTGATACATCTAATTCCACTAAATTTTCAAAATTCTGTATGTCCGATGGAAGTTTATGTATTTCATTATCACTTAAACCTAATCTTCGTAGCCTGTGTAATCTGAAGAAATTCTGAAACAAGAAAATAAACAATATTTTAGGATCAGGGGGTAACTGTTTTGTTGTCATAACAACTACAACAACGAAAATTTAATATCCATATAGGTGTGCCTACATGTCCTTAGAGAATTCACAAAAAATCTGAATATCACACATCAAATATTTAAATACATTGAGTATGTACGTAGTCATACTTTTTTGAAAATAGTTTTTAAGTATCTGACATATTTTTGAATCCCCATAGCACAGAGGAAACTTAATTTTTATCTAAAAACATTGTACTGAGGCGACCACCGGTTCATCGTCTTCAAATTTTCAAACTCTGAAGTGTTCTTTAAACTGTGGAAAGACATAGAAATCACTAGGGGCGAGGTGCAGTGAACATATGAATATATGACTGACCGATTAATCTAGTGGCTAGAGACCCGACTGCGGAGCCAAAAGTTGCAGGTTCGATTCCCACCCAGGACAAATATTTGAGTGCATGAACATGTCTATTGGTTCCGTTTCTGGGTGTAAAATATCTATACAGGTTAAGTAAACCTAGACTTTTTAAGGGGTTGTAGTTTACATTATTTACAGATGGACTGATTTGTAACTTTTTTTTGTCATACGATATCTTGAGAAAGGATCGACCGATTAAGACCCGCGATACGGCGTTTGAAAAGGTTCATCGAGACTTAGATCTGATTAGATTTTGAAGGCAATCGGTCGAGCTGTTTCAAAAATATTAAAAAAATAAACCTAAAAAAATTTTTTTCACATTTTTTTAAAATACTTAACTGAGATTTTCCAACTGATCTACTTAAAACCTTATATCCGTTTTTTGTACATAAAAAATATCAAAATCGAACGACGCGTTCAAAAAATATCGCAGTTCACAAATTTCCGAAAACGTGTTTTTTAAACATAACTTTGAGATTTTAAGATCAATCGATTTTTGGTTTCACAAAAATTTTGTGCTTACAAAGTTACATAAAATGCCGTAAATTGCATTCAAATCGAACGACGCGTTCAAAAGATATCGCAGTTCGCAAATTTCCGAAAACGTGTTTTTATACATAACTTTGAGATTTTAAGATCAATCGATTTTTGGATTTACATAAAAGTTTTGTGCTTACAAAATGACATATATTGCCATAAATTGCATTAAAATCAAACGAAGCGTTCAAAAAATATCGCAGTTTGCAAATTCCCGAAAAAGTTTTTTAACATAAATGAGTTTTTACGACCAATCGATTTTTGACTTCATAGAAAAATTTTGTGCTTAAGAGATTACATAAAATGCCGTAAATTGCATTAAAATCGAACGACGCGTTCGAAAGATATCGCAGTTCAAAAATTTCCAATATAATGTGGAATATTTTAAAATAAATCCGACATTAGAACCCTAAAATATCAAAAATCTATGCAAACAGTATTTTTTAATATGCAAATAATATATTGATATGTATAATGTGGATTTGGAGACAAAGGTAACATTTTCTTTGCTATGTCCCAGGTTTTTGAGCTTGAAGATCTCTAAATGTATAGAAATTCTGTTTTTAGGAGAGCTCGGGAAATGAATATTATGAGCTCAAAAAACTCAAAAACCACAAAAATCGATATTTTTAGTTCGAAGAGCTAAATAACTTTCTAATTTTCGAGCGCTTTGAACTCGAAAATAGCGGGAAGTTGCAGGTATGGCCTGCAGGGTCAACCGATTTCTATATAAATTAACAATTATTCGTCTATTGTCACTTTATTAAATTTATACCTGTAATTTATATGTTTTTATGATTTTTGTGTAGCAGATAAATTGCTTTATTATCCTCAATTTCAAAATAGGAGGTAACTGAACAAACTGGGTCATAGCAGACGATTGATAATTAAAAAAACAAGTTCATACAAAGTATTTTTTTATAAAATTGAAGTGTCTCTCTGTCTGTCTGTCTGTTCCGGCTAATCTCCGAAACGGCTGAACCGATTTCAATGAAACTTTGCAGACGTGTAGAGGGCATTGCCGCGGGTGACATAGGCTATTTTTTGTCTGTCTGTTTGTTCGTCTGTATGTCTGTTTAAGTTGATCTCGGAAACGGCTGAACCGATTTCAATGAAACTTGGCAGACGTGCAGAGGGTATTGTCGAAAGTGACATAGGTTGCTTTTTGTCTGTCTGTCTGTCCATCTGTCTGTTTGAGCTGATCTCAGAAAAGGCTGAACCGATTTCAATGAAACTTGGCAGACGTGCAAAGAGTATTATCGGGGGTGGCATAAGCTGTTTTTTGTCTGTCTGTCTGTCTGTCGATCTGTCTGTCTGTTCCAGCTAATCTCCGAAACGACTGAACTGAATTCAATGAAACTTTGCAGACGTATATATGTGGCCACGTGACCACATTTTTAAATGCTTATATTTTCGAAACCATCAACCGCAGACCTATTGTGTTGGTACTCAAACTCAATGTTTTGACGAGATCTATGTGACCACGTGACCACATTTTTAAATGCTTATATTTTCGAAACCATCAATCCCAGACCTATCGTGTTGTTACTCAAACTTGATGTTTTGACGAGATCTATGTGACCACGTGACCAAATTTTTAAAAGCTGATATTTTCGAAACCATCAATTGCAGACCTGTCGTGTTTGTACTCAAACTAGATGTTATGGCGAGGTCTATGTGACCACATGACCAAATTTTTTTATTTGTCTGTCTGTCCGTTTATTCGAGCTAATCTCCGAAATGGTTAAACCGATTTCAATGAAACTTTACACATATGATAAAAAGATTATCAGGAATGACATACAATACTATGTCTGTCTATATAGTTCAAGCTAAACTTTTGAAGATTTTAATGAAACTATGCAGACATTAAAAATAGGTTGTCAAGAGTGGTATAGATAACTTTTGTCCGTGTGGTTGTCTGTCTGTCTTATCTCCAAAACAACTAAACCATTTCTATGAATCTTCGCAGGCATAAAAAGGAGGTTATCAGGAGTGACATAAGTTGGTTTTTGTCTATATGAATATCACTTAAGAGCAGGTTCTTAGATAAGGATTGCGGCTATGAGCTACCAGGAGGTGCTGCAATAAATAAGTTTCTCTAAATTGTACTTATGCCATAAACCTTGGTATGTAAAATAAAATTGGTCATAGTAAAAATATTACGTGTTTTCCTTGTTACCAATATTTTATTAATTTATGAGGTCTTTTGGAGTTTTTATTTATCTTTAAAGAAAAATAATGATTCAGCAACCGGTGTTTCAAAGTGCCAAAGATCTAACTTTCGTGGATACATTTCTAGAGCATTTCAAAAACTTTGGATACATAAAAAACAAAAGGTACACCAAAAAAATGCTCATAAGTATATACATCATAAAATCTCGAACGAGATTTTAAATATGGTAGTTTGGAATTTTAAAATGTATACCATTAAATTTGATAGATTCCTATAGCCAGACAATAGCATGAAAAAGATGTAAACAAAGACTGTAATTGGGCCACTACCTTCTATAACTGTGCCGAATTTCAACATTATATGTGAAACATACTAAGTGCAATATAGTCTTATGTCTAACATACAAATTGTAAAATAATTTACCTATCACCTAGAGTGTTTTTAAACCCTGTAACAATGTTTGCATCATTTTCACGCTCTTGTCGGCCAAGCTTTAGATTTTAATATTTTGAAGTGAGTAGGTACATGTTTAATATGGTAATTCATGATTTTACGATGTGTACTATTAAAATCTAGAAATCTACAATATTATTAGTAGGTAGTACTCGTACTACCTATTAATAATATTTCTAATAATATTCTAGATTGTACTGATGCATAAGTAGCTGTATGTTGTCTGATATAAAGTTATTTGGTATTTTTAATGTACCTAGTGGTAGCGCTTTCCAATGTTGCCCACTGAAAAAATACAAAATATTTTATCAGACGTAAAGGGAAGGGTTGTAGGAACCTCATGCAGTAAATATTTTTTTTTACAAAATGAGAAAAAAATATAAGGCTTATTGGTGGCTGGTCGCTCCGCTCTGCTTCTCGTATTATCACAAGCAAACCCTAACCTAACCTATTTTTTTTTAAATGATGGACCATCAACCTATCTTAGCCGAGTTTCAAATCAGAGTGTTATGAATACAATTTTCATCAGACAGCATTGGAAAGCTGACCCTACCTAGTTAACTTTGAGATGTTTGAATAAAATGCATCTATACACAATAATTATAGATATTATTAAGAGTAGTTTTTTGTTTAAAATGGCAATTTAAACACTAAGATAATAATATTATTTTTTAAATACATGACAAATTTATCAGTGAATGATAATGAAGAATTTAAAATTGTATGGTATCTATAGAATCAAGAAAGTATTTAAGAAATAAAAATACTCAAAACAAATCATTAGCACCTGCATTTACAGGGATGAACTGATAGGTGAACGCCCACTTGATAGTAATAAAGAAGATAAACATATAAAATAGAGGAAATAGTAGATACCTTCGGCAAATCCCGAATGTGGTTAGCATCTAAGAAAAGTTCTTCTAAGCTCCTGGAATATCGTAAGATCTCTTCAGGTACTGTTGGCAACGAGCAATGCCGTTTGTCTACACATTCCACTTGGCGATTACATTTGAACAAAGGTATACACCGAAACATGGTGAACACTACACTTTCACCAATTTTTTATACAATGAATCATTAACATGAAACATATTTAGACACTGCTAAATGTTATAACAACACCAGTAGTTTCTTCATATTGTTACTAAACAAAATAATTTACATCTAAAATCGCACCTCTCACCTCACCACACAAAATGAAGCCACTGACAGTGTTGCCATTGCATTGATCTTTTAAATCAGTCAGTGCCATGTCAGTGCTACCAAATATGACCCAAATGATGTTACTTTGCTACACAGAACACTTTAGGCTTTAGGCTACGTTCCATACACATTCAATAACAGAGACGAACGCCACCGCCACGAACGCTACAAAAGGTGACAAAATTTGGTTTCTTGCGCTCCAACTTGTTACGAATTACGAACGTTTTTCACCGACCGAGCCCCTGACACGTCAATTGTGTCTGGAACGGTACAAAATGTCAAATTGAATTGAACTACTGACAATATCTGTATGGCTCTGATGCTTTTGCCTTTCCTTTCACCAAGAAAAAGAAAAATTAATACAATAAACTTAATAAATGTCAAAAGTCGAAATTGAACACGAAAAGAAAAAACTTACTTAGGAGGTCTATGAATGAGGTATATCATCGGTAGATCCTCAGTAGATCTAATGTTTATCTAACGTAGTTAAACGTAGTAGTTACATATATGATTCATAGACGTAATTCTAGGTTCAGACAGTGCACTCGGCTTTGCGAAACGAGGAGATGAAATAGCGAGGTCCAAGTTCCTTTGTCTCTTTTATTCTAGGGTGACAACAATTTATTTTCATTCTTGTTTTTTTTCTTCTTTCAACTTGACTTTTGTTTCTAGTGCTCTTTAATAAAACGTTTGCATACTAAAAGAACGAATAAACGAGAAAAGATGACAAAAATCTAAATAGTGGATGTGTGTTGTGGAAAAATTGGCAGGTAAAGGGTGCCTAAGAATAATCAAATTGACGACACCTTAAAAACAGCCAAATATGAACAATTGCGTGTCGAATCACGTGGTGCCGTAGCCATACCAAAAACAAAAACTAATCACAAAGTTATCTAAAAGTGCATCAAGTCAAGTGCGTAATCAAAAAAATAATCATAAATCAATAACTATGATCAAACTTATGATTCTGGTTCATCATAAGTTATTGTACATAGTATCTGCGCTATCTTATATAATTATTAGGAAACTTTTTTTATATTTTTCAAAACATAAGTTTATGAAAGTTCGTCACTAAAAGCGGAACCTGCATTTAAATATGATCCGTCGGTGTCGGATTATCACCTCTAAAACAAATTATGAAGCAGCTAGACTTCTTAAAATTCAAAGCTTCAAAAATAAATATCTTAATCCTCTTAATAAATTAGCGACAGGCTCTCCTTATATATTCCCTTATATATAAGTAATCAAGTCCCACAAAAGTAAGTAGCCAAACGCGATAAGTTACATATTTTTACACCTCCGGGCCCCTAGGCCTCATTACTCAGGAAGTATATTGTTAAAACGATCCCAATAAGCCTAAACACTGTGCACAAAAGATTAAGAATTTCCTAAAAACAAATGTTTGAAATATATTTATCATCAATTTTGTCACTCTTAAGCGAATGTGGGAACCCAAAAATATAACTTTCTACAGGTGACCAAGTTCCTTTCCTTTGCAAAAAAAATCAACACTATAAAAAATCCCCAATTATCCGGTGGATAAAAACGGATTTAAAATAATCTAGAATCCGAAACATTATTTCTACAGCCAAAATGTCTTGTACTTGAGCGCTGGTGCGGTGCCGCGTACATGGAAACCCTTCCAGTATCCATTCCATTTATACCATTGATTTTTGGTACAAATAGAAAGTTTTGTGGGCCAATTAGGAACGTATAAAATTAATAAACTATTTTAATATTGGGGATCAGTTTTAGATGGCAAAATAATAAAATTAAAAAAGTATGTAAGTGCATTAATCATGTGACATAATAAATTTAAAAAAAAAACTTGTTATGAAAAATACATAGTTTTTATGATATAGAAAAATCTAAACGATTAATTGATTCTCATTTTGGAAGGCAAATTAAAAAAAAACAAATTTATTATGTGATACATTAAATGAAAGAAGATATATTATGAGAAATATGAATATATACAACTTTTTAAACCATACAATGTAATGTGTAAAAAAAATTACCAAAGTTTGTTAGTTTCGTAACAGCCATATAAACTTTTCAACTAATACATAGTTGAAAGATTCAGTGTATGGCGGTTTACAACAAATTATTTTATAAATCATGTGTTATAGGTAAATCACAATTTTTTGAGCCTTCTGGGTGGCTTGTTTCTTCGGTCTACTTCGCTCCTTGCATTATTAAAAGCAAAACCTAAATTATCCTTTAAATTGCAAACAATGATGGTCAACTTGGACATGACTTTTTGAAATGTATACGAATTTCTTCTATACACAAAAATAACTCAAAAATCACTTAGTTTAATTAACTTATCACTGTAAAAAATAGAAGCCAGAAAATAAAAATAAAAAATCTCTTCTAAACTGTTTGTGAAGGCAATAATTCTGTAAACAAAACGGAACGTTAGTATATTCGGTGTTGATCCATAGTGTTGATTAACTGCAGTGTGACCACTTTAATACATTTTTTTACTTGGTATTTTTTGGCCTTTTTTATTTTTTTGGTAGATTTCGAATGCCATTGCAAAGTATCAAATATGCATATATAATTTTTAAAAAAGAATATTTAAGTATGTATATCAGTTCTCTGGTACCCATAACACAAGCTTTGCTTGGTTGGGACTAGATGGCGCTCTGTAGGATGTACCAAGTATTTTTATTATGCCGTGTTGGATATCAAATGAAAGTGCACAGTGTTTAGAACATACATAGAAATAATTTGCTCCTGTATTAACAAAAATTTATGTAATTTGATGCAAACGCCCGGGCGTGCGTCTGACTAGTCAGACCAAAGTCACTGAGAATGAAAAGATGTAAGTATATACGACGGTTTGCTTTAACCTGCTTGTACCCCACAAGCAGGTTAAAGCAAACCGTCGTATATACTTACATATTTTCATTCATACTGAAATTTACTATGTGGAAAACATATGGAAAATGAAACAAATATATGTAAATAAATACAAGTGTGCCTTCTTTAACTTTAGTAATTATTCTGAGGGTGCAAGGCAGTCAAATGGCAACCTGGCAACAGTGGTGATAACTGATCTGAGGTGGCCTCTGTTCATCCTCTGTTTGTTCATGCATGCAAGTTTGGTTGTGGTTCAGTTTAGAACAAAAAATACAAAACAAGGATAAAGCAAAAGGCCTTTTTTTCCCTTGATATTTTAGAGTAAGTAAGGAGCTGCTCAATACTTACGTAAGAAATCTTTGGCCACTTCTTGACCCTATGTAAGAAAAAATTAGGTTTGTTTATCCCCCCCCCCCCCCCCAAAGTGCGTGAGATCGAACAAATTTTTTCTTTAATCTTTAGAGACAGTTGCAAAAATAGGGTGTCAAGTTAGTTGTAGACGTGAATTACAATTTTAACTGATTTTTTCGATCTTGCGTAAGAACTATGTAAACCCCCTCCCGGCTCCTTTTAAAAAAAAATAAGACTTAGTCAGACTCCTCTCACCGAATCGTCAAACAACCCCTAAGCCCTAGTATCAAAGCAAAGTACTATTACATTCAACAATCGGGTGTAGTATAGGTATGTCACGAGACTCACTAATCTCGTGAATCACATCGCTCTTTCGTAAATTACATTAAAATTGTGGATATATACATTATAATTAATATTAATTGATATTGTATTGAAATGTGAAAATTGTAATAATGACATTTTATTTTTGTGAAAACGTTACTTTTTAAACATTCTTAGGTAACATTTAAGGACAAGGCATTGGCAACACTGCTTGTGTCTGATTGACATGTAATTGTTCTGTGCTGTTATGTGCTGACATTGACATATAAATGTCAAAAAAATGCATGATGTGGAAGTAATTTTCAAATTCATTTTAATTTATTTAAAAAAATAGTGTATCTTACATACATTGTGCGTGTTACATTATTTAAAAAGTAGTATTAATATAACAGATTTGTTGCTGTTTCTTTACCAAGAGTGTAATTGCACGTATTGAAAAGTTTTTGGTAATCATGACCTACAACTTGGGTTTTATCGGAGGTGGTGTTATGTCCAGCGCTATAGGCCTAGGCATTATTAATAACGGTACTAATCTTCGTTATTACATTATACTAATTTTTAATATAATTCATAATTTTTCAGTTCTAATCAGTTAAAATGTAGTTAAGGCTGCTGCTCCCACTAGTTCCATTGACGTTATCCATTATGGAACTAATGGGCTAACCCAGTTGTTCCATGAAACGGAACGGCTTTCCATTGCTGCCTGATGCAAACCGTGTTCATATAAAAAAAAAAACAATTCGAAATTCGGTTTAAATAGGCTGTTGGTCCACCATTTCAAAAAAATAGGTTAAATTTTGCTTGTGTTGTTGATGGACCGATATAGAGATACCGCGTTGTGACAGCAAAAATGTGAGCACTGGAAAAGGAAATAAATAGGTTGAAACTACATTTAATGAAGGTGCTTTGACAAAACAAACTTCAGCTACATTACCGCGGCGTTGCGCAATAATGGAGCAAATGTAGTTGGGTAGATTGAAAACATGTTTTGCAAAAGTATGATTTGGTAAATTTTATGGGACATAGAAATTCTACACCATAGGCTCGGCTGACAATCTGGCAACGCTTACTACAACCATTGCCAACACCATGTGTGAGGTGACGAGACTGACTCTACATATAGTAGAAAATTGGTGCTCAGAGTTAAAACTACATAAACCTAGCAAAAACAAAGCTGGTCACATTCACAAAGGGAACTTGTAACTACTGACTACCTAAATTCTTCAATTTACACTTCTACCTTTTGACAAAAGTATTTGGGGGTGATACTTGACAGCAAAGTTGAACTTGAGTAGTCATTTAGAGTAAAAACTGAATAAAGCAAGTATAACCTTTTTTTTTCTAGTTATTTAATTGTCTCAAATGATATTGTAATTGCAGCATGTAATAAGTGCTCCTTTTTTAGTAAATAAAGGCTTGGAATTGAAATTGGTAAAAACCTGGCAATGGCAATATGATCAATAAAAACTTGGAATTATCCATATACATTATCCATATATATATAAGTTGAGAGGCTGTGGTATGGAGGCCAGGCTAGGCTATAACCTGATTATGACAAAACCAGGCTACAAAGATTCCAAAGATTGGCTTGCGTGACCACCATAGGCTACAAGAAAACTAAACCTACAGCAGTCGTGTAAGCTATGTTGGATCTGTTGCCACTCCACTTGCTTATAAATCAGGAGGCAGCCGTTACAAGAATATGACTCAAAGCACTGAATCTATGGATTACTAATAATGTCTCGCATACTAAGATACTCGATAAACATGTCAAGACGCAGCCGCTGTTTACGGTTGTAAGTGACAGCATCATCAAAAGAATTTATTTTTAATAAAAGATATAAAATACAACTGTATTCTTATGATGAGGATCATAACTCAAAGGAGCTTACTATCTTTATAGATGTTTCCAAAGCACAGTCTATGTTATCCTGATATACATAGGAATCAAAGAAAACCAGAAAAAACTCCAGAGAAAAATTGTTTTCGTAAACCAATATTGTGTTTTAATATTTATATTATTTTTTTCATTGTTCTAAACTTAGTCCTGAAACTATTAGCATATTTTTGTATTTAATTGTTTTATATGTATTTCAGGAATACATCCTGCAACGAAAGTTTGGGTTGCGGGTCCTCGCTTGGAAAATCTAAAACAATGGACTGATATAGGTGCTAATGTTACAACAAAGAATGGAGATGTCATAAATAACTGTGAAATTGTATTCTTAGGTATAAAACCTCAAATGTTGAGCAAAGCTGTCGATGAGTGTTTGAACACATTCATACCAAATAACAAAAAATGCATAGAAATTTTAATTATATCAATGTTGGCTGGAGTTACGATTGCAAATTTGCAAAAGGTACCGCACAATTTATGAAAACCTAATTATTATATTACACCTGCTTTTGTATAATATTTTTACCTGCACTATTATGATTGTTTAATTTAAGGACCCATACACAAAAAGTGACAGCTCGAAAATAGGTTTTACTTGACAGCTTGCTTACTACTACACGCGCATCTGCACCAGAAGCAATACATATAGACTCTATACCAGAACTAATTAGTCTTGATCATTATTATTTTTATTTATTTAAGAATTAGTTTTCTTTTATGTCAGGTTTTTAATGTTGCTTTATTTTATATAATAACTAGCGATCCGCCCCGGTTTCGCACGGGTAGCAGAGCCATAATATTTTTACGGTCGTAGTGTCGTATCAGCTTGTTGTGTCGAACATGTGGACTGAATTTCATTAGATTTAAATGTAACGCAAGTTCGTCCAACTTGTATTATTTGTAATGTATTTTATTTCGAATTCTATAAATGTATGAAAAAGTAAAGAATAAATACCTAAAAACAAACTAAAATATTTCTTTTTATACAACATTGATAACTTCAGCCTAACCACGCGTGTCGCGTCGTCCGGTATGGCTCCTAAGATATTGATTTAATTGTAGAGTACAAATGGCAATCATAATGTTCATGAAATGCTGAAGGTAAATATCGTATTTAATTTGATAAGGATTAATACCATATCCGTATAAATTGCTTTCAAATTACTTCATCATATGACACCATTTTTTTAAACATAAAAATAGGTATAGTAAGCTATCCATAAAAGCTAGATATATGCCGTCGTGGACTTTTCTTTACTCCTATAAAAGAGACACAATTCCTCCATACATTATTTTGTTATATCTCAAAAGGATTAGGCATCATTTTCGATGAAAGTTCCAAACCAGCTTGATTTTTTTCCGACTTCTTCGACAATAATCGTCATATTTCAACAAATTTTCTCTTTAATCACTCTGTCCATTGATGTCAATAATATGCCAATCCGTTTGTTACTTTTTGAGTTTGTCGCGTTCAGACAGACAGACAGACGCGGCGGGGGACTTTATTTTATAATATGTAGTGATAACAATAATACCTGGGACATCCCACACAGCGCTATCTAGTCCCAAACTAAACAAAGCTTGTGTTATGGGTGTGGGTTAAGATGTCTTTTAAAGTTCCATAAAAAAAAAATTGTTAGACAATACTATACTGTGCCACAGTTATCGTATGAGGAGTTTTGCAATACGAGTGCATTTTGTTTGTGATACCTGGCGATGGCGAAACCGAGGTCCCATTGAATGAGGTGACCTTTTCATTTCCCATTTCGTCAAATTCTACTATTTTTGATTCTGGACCGATTGTTTTCAAAATCAATGTCTCAGAGTCTGTATGGTCTTCGATCACGAATCTGTGCTCAGAACTAAAAAAATACTGCCTTTGAATCTGTTTTTGTTTTTGAACTGCTTGCTTTCAAAATCGATATCTATGGGTCCATGTGGTCTCCCTTCACAAATCTGCAGCCAAAACTGAAAATAGTGTCTGCCATTTTGAACTTCTTTCTTTCTGGGCCTAACATTACTAAAATAAAGTCTGTTTCGTATAGATTAAATTTTATTATTATTTGGTCCACATTACAAAAAAAAACAAGTCTGTATGCGTTATTACAACAACGATTAATACTTTTGTCAATACAGTTACTATTAATACGTTTTTTATGACATCGAAACTTGTACCGTAAAGTTGTATTTTACAGTACTAAGTCCTTTTACTTTACACCAATCACAAACGAGCATCCTGTTTGCACCACATGCGTAAACCGCGAAAAGCAACCCGATCGTGCCCTTAGCTCCCACCATTATTTATTTCTATAAATTTAGGAACCGAGCGAACACCTCTGTTTTGACTAACTTGCCCTTCAAATTTAATGATCATTCAGACCGCCTTCTAAAAACATTATAGTTTAAAAATACTAAGAAACTTGTGCTTTAATACCAAATCGATCTATAAAGAAGAAAATAACTTTTAGAGTAAGAACAAAGTATTTAATGAGGAAAAATAATGTTACTGTGAAAAAGCGTGGGGTGCCCGATATCAGTTGTTTTAAATATTTCATTGCACTCCACGATTTTTCACAAAAACATTAACTTTCTATTTTTTTCTACTTATTTTCTTTTTTAAAGTTCGATTGTCTATCAAAGTGTAATTTATAAATTTTTTTCTAACATATTATTATTTTTTCTTTTTTTAGTCTCAATAT
The DNA here is from genome assembly GCA_949709985.1 of Luffia ferchaultella. Taxonomy (NCBI): domain Eukaryota; kingdom Metazoa; phylum Arthropoda; class Insecta; order Lepidoptera; family Psychidae; genus Luffia; species Luffia ferchaultella. The sequence continues at coordinate 10,841,617 of OX453248.1, forward strand.
TTTTTAAACTACATTCCATCAAAATTTACAAACATAAAGGTGGAACTCACAATTACCTATAAAACGATGAAATGATACAGACAGATACAAAGCTTATGTCGGTGCGAACCTAACCACTGACGAGTTCCCTCGTAAACAAAATCAGTTCATGGTGAAAGTCATGGTTAACTATTAGAATCCAACCTATATACAAAGTTTGTATTCGTGCTATTAACCGTTGAGGAGTATCCTCGAGAGGAAACAATCCTGGCTGCAGCATCAGGTTATGTTTATCCATTTTAGTGTATTGTCATCGAAGTTACATACGTATTTTGAATTTCAGAAAAATATCTTCAGTAGAAGTGGGCGGTAATCGCGTTTAAAGAGTCCATTACATACAAACAACATACATGTGTAACTTATAAAAGCATACTAAAATAAAAATGAGCAGCGACTTTTTTTGTGATTTTTTTTGTTTTTTTTAAATATATTTTATCTTAAATATACTTACCTACTTCGCTGTTGCCCCATTTGGAAATTTCTAAATTAGATGTTACCATTGACAACGCTTTAAAATTCCAAATTGTGGTCATTAATAACATAACTTTCTGCGAGCAAGTTTGGACCCAAGCCTCTTTACCAATGAGGTACGGCGGCTTGGGAACCCGCAAAATTTTAAGTGTCTTTACCGGCTTTCCTATCTTCGATCCATAATACTACTGACCTCGCTGATAAAATTCTTGAAGCCCTTGTGGCAATAAACTGCAAGATAGCGTATTTGGATGAAGCTACAATTACCTGGCTAGCTGGACCGAGTCTAAATTTACCGCCCATGCCTAACATTCGAAGGGCCTGCACCGCATCCTTGGCTCCCCTTAATTCATTAATAAAAGCAGCTACTGGTAGACAGCGCCAAATTGCTGGCAGTGTCTAGGTCTCGGCCAGAGTCTTATCACTGATTTCATTCCTACCCGTTCCTCAAAACAGGCACTTTTATCGACCCTAACACCCTGCGCGTAGCGGTCGGCCTTCGACTCGGGGTTAAGATCTGTACAGATCATCGCTGCATTTTTTGCGGAGTTGCTGTTGGACGGCCTTGGCCACCATGGACTTTCCTGCTTTTCCGGCGCTGGCCGCCTCTCCCGCTACGCCACACTTAACGACATACTGAGAAGAGCTCTCGTCAGTGCCAATGTCCCGGCGACACTCGAGCCACGTATCATTCGAGACGATGGAAAACGGCCTGATGGTATGTCATTAATACCCTGGGGAACGGGCCGTGCGCTGGTGTGGGACGTTACCTGTGTCGCCACACTAGCTAATTCTCGGCAACCGCTAGGAAAGCCAGTGCGGCGGCGGCGGCGGAGGCTCGTGAGTGTCAGAAAGTGGGTAAATACAGTTGTCTCGGCTCTTCCTATGACTTCGTTGCATTTGGCTCTCGGGCCATGGGGCAATAGCACATGAGCTCTTTGCCGAACCCAGCAGAGATTAAGTTAGGCCAGCTATACTCTAAGTGTGTTCCGCGGAACCCTATGGTTCCGTGATACCTCTGTCGGGGTTCCGCAAGAATTTAGAGAAAAAAAATCAAAACACCTCTGTTTACGGGAAGAGTAGTTAAATGTCCGTAACCGACCTTTGTTGTTTCTGGTGAAGACTGTTCAAAACGACGCCTATCAATGATTTTTGGTGCAGAATCCAAGATGAATATGAATATGCAATGCTTGGCCAAATGGCTCTGAATATTCTTCTCCCGTTCCCAACTACATATTTGTGCGAAACAGGATGCTCTACCTACGCAGCCACGAAAACAAAATATCGCAATAGACTGGACGCCGAAGCTGATATGAGACTCCAACTTTCTTCCATCAAACCTGATATCAACCAATTGATGAAAAATAAAAAACAGTTTCATCAATTGGTTGATATCAGGTTTGATGGAAGAAAGTTGTGAAGTAAATAATAATTAGCAACTGTTACATTGTACTTTTATTATGCTGATTAATAAAGAATACACTTATAAAAAAATTGTTTTATTGTAGACTTCCATCAAGTATTTTGCTTCCCAAAAGGGTTCCGTCATTAAAAAAGTTTGAGAACCACTGAGTTAGGCGATGGGTGACCCTCGCGCAGACGGTTTTTTTGCGCAAAGGATTTCCATTGTCATTCAGCGCAAAAATGCCATCTGCGTAGTAGGCACCATTCCACGAGGACCCCACTTTTTACATATGTTTTAATTTAATATTTTTATTATTAAAAATTTATCAGTCGTTAATGTATATATACATATACTATGTAATTGTATATACAGTGTAAGATTTTTATTTTATGTCTAATTGCTAAGCTATCTGCTTGGTAACAAAAATAATTAAAGTTAATTAAAACTAATTTAATTCATAAAATTATATTATAAATTTATATATAATATAAATTTACAGTTAAGTCTCAAGATTGATTGGGTTCAACTTTAGCATACGTACAGTATTCGGATGGAAAAGAAAAAAGTTATACACCCGACCTTTCGCTAGCGCTGCTCACAGCGAACTGAAACACGATATCGTTTTCGCTTGTCAATGAACTGTCAGCTCATACAAAATAGTATGGCGAAATTTTGATGAAATTGCATATTATTGATAATTTTTTTCTGCCACTTTTACGTTTATTATCAAAATTTCCTCTAACAGAAAGAAAGAATGAAGTATTAACAATATTCAAATGATTTTTTAATCTCAAAAAAACTTGTGATGATGGTGTAATATGTACCGAAAAATGTTCATTTTCCGAGATTTCAGCAAAAGTGGGTTACAAAATAATGTTTTTTCATTGTGAAAGAGTGAAAAATATGCAAATGTTTTCTAACACGATTGTTAATTAAGAACTATTCTTTGTTTCAGAATTAGGTTTATAACGATATATCTTTCCAAACTTCCTAAAAATGTACCTAAACATGCCGTTATTTTGTAATTGCCCCCTTAATTTGGTATGACTTTTTCAATTTTGAAATCTACTTACAGGAATTTTCAGTCTTATCCATGAGTACAAGAATCATAAGAATAATGCCTAATACACCAATGACAGTTGGTGCAGGAGCCTGTGTTTATTCACCCGATGCGCAAGTAACTCAAGAACAATGTACCATTATTGAGAAACTTCTGAATGCCATCAGTATTTGTGAGAGAGTCCCAGAATATTTGATGAACTCACTTGGTGCTCTGTCTGCATGTGGACCTGCATTTGTAAGTATATAATTAACTAGCTTATTTTTCTTATGGAAGTCATATACATGTAGGGGAAAGTATCAGCTCACATAAATTCCTCAAACGTTAACTAGGATATTATTTCATCTTCCGAAGATAGTTTATACTAAACTACAAAACATGTAGAACTGGAAAATAAAATACATAAACATGTGGATATTTATAAAAATCAAAAGTTTTCAATAATTTCCAGTGTTTTCCTTGAAAAAGGGAAAAACAGATCATCACTAAAACTGGCTAAATGTGGTCAGCGAGTGAAAAAAATATAATAAAGTAGGAAATAAAATAAAAATAGTCTTTATTAACTGACCTTTATTACTTCTACGTCTTAACTAACAGTTTACTTAATCTAAATTACCTAAGTATATTCAATTGACACTTGCAACCTTGCTGTTGCATTGGTATTGGTCAGGCTGTCGTCTAAGGTATGCCTCCTCTAGACTGCACCAATGGTCTCTATCTCGGGCTATCCTGCACCAATTTTTGGCAAATTATGTTCCCATCTTTTAATTTGTCTGCCTCCATGGCTCTTTTCATTTTGAGGGACCACTGATACTGATGTCTTTAGTTCATTTCTCTTTGGTTGAATGCTTCTTTTGTTCTTTTCATCTCCATTTTAGGCGTTTTACCTTTTAGTTTTGTGAATTGTCTAATTTATGTTATCTTACATCTGCCCTTTAGTTTTAGGTTCAGCATACTTCTTTCCATACCCTGTTGGCATATATTTCGTCTAAGGCAGATGTTCTTGGAAAGACTCATGTTTTACAACTGTATGTCATTACCTGTATGGAGGATGCATGAGTTGAATATTTTTCTCATTATTGAATTACACAGTGATTCGTTTTTAAATATCTCTTTGAGTAACCAGTACTAATTAATTACTCGACAGTCAATTTCTTTTCTTCAATGTTTAGGAGTAATAGTCCAAGAGCCAGCGCCTGAACAACTGTTTGAGTTTAATAAGGCTAGTTTTTTGATAGTTCATTACAATGGTTGTGTACACAAACATACTGCAGTTAGTCAAGCAAAACAAAACGAAAGCGAAAAAGAACAGGTGACTTCGGTGCCGTATCAAAGGTTTTGTACATGCCGGTGCGCGAGGTAGTAAAATGAATTTACTAAGACTGAAAATTGTTATACCACTTGTATAATGCATATAAATAAAAGTTGTTATGGTCAGAAAGCTGAATATGGGGACGGAGCTGGTCAGTCGGCTGTAATGTATGTGAAAACAATAAATAATTTGCTATTCATTTACTACACTTGAAATATTTTGTAGGGGTATTAAATAATATTTAAAACAAAAAAAAATGGTCAGTCATCAATTTAATGGGACAAGGGCCGCACAGCGTTGAAGGCAATTTGAACAAGTAAGAGCGCAGGTATATTCATAGTTAAGAAGTCGAATTTATATACACAATAGATCGGGGTCATTGTACCTTTAATATAGGGATAGATACACTTTTGTCTCTACCATCGAATTCTTTGCTCCAAAATATAATGGCTTTTCTGCTTAAAAGCATCAGTATAGACCTGGTATAGACATGCGCGGTTCGCTTAATGGAAATGATCTATTGGATCCGCAACCCATTATAGACACGACTTGGGTTTTTCGAGCCATTCGATCGTTTGGTTCATTTAGCGTAAACCTGAGCGCATGGGTACATACCATAAATCGATCATTTTTTGATCCGTTAACATCATATGAATGTTTCATTTCGTTTTGTCTCTGAAACAGATGACTCACCTGATTCACCAATGATTTCACTGGATCGGGACTATTGAGTCCTCATCATGTTTCAAATATCACTGCACTACATTTCGTATGACACACACAGGATATTATTTTAGATAGATTGATAGATAGCCTTTATTACTGGATAAAATATGTTACATTAATATATTATTGTACCAGTTAATACCTAATATATTAAATTTATTATTAAAATTAAAATTATGATTGATGTGAAATTTAAAATGATTATAATATAAAATCTAATTAATATGTGTTCAATTTTCTTCCTCATCCACTTGTCTCCCGACAAAGGTCTCCTCCATTGCTTTCCATCTTTCTCTATCTTGTGTTAGCCTTCTCCAAGTTGCACTTGCAACCTCCCTCAAATCGTCCTCCCATCTCTTTATTTGTCTTCCCTGCTTTATTTTTCCGTCTCTTGGATACCAATATGTTATTTGTTTAGTCCATTTCTTATTTTTATCCCTCATCATATGATCTGTCCATCTCCATTATAGACTATGTATGCATTTTCTTACATCCTTTAGTTCTGTCCTTTTTCTTATTGATTTTAGACTATTCCTGTCTTTTCTCTTTACATTGATCATACTCCTTTCTATTCCATGTTGACTTCAAGCTTTTTGGTGTTTTTCTTTGACAGTGACCATGTTTGGCAGCCGTAACTCATGCATGGCAGAATGCAAGTGTTAATATTTTCCACTTTGCTGTTATTGGGAAGTCCCTATTTTTCATCTATATTAATAAAATTGGAGTGTCTGTCTGTCTGTCTGTCTGTCTGTCTGTCTGTCTGTCTGTCTGTCTGTCTGTCTGTTCCGGCTAATCTCAGAAACGGCTGAACCGATTGGAATGAAACTTTGCAGACGTGCAGAGGGCATTACTGCGGGTGACATAGGGTACTTTTTGTTTGTCTGTCTGTCCATCTGTCTGTCTGTTTGAGCTGATCTCCGAAACGGCTGAACCGATTTCAATGAAACTTGGCAGACGTGCAGAGGGGATTGTCAGGTGTGACATAGACTACTTTTTGTTTGTATGTCTGTCCATCTGTTTGTCTGTTCGAGCTGATCTCCGTAACGGCTTAACCGATCTCAATTAAATTTGGCAGACGTGCAGAGGGTATTGTCAGGTGTGACATAGACTACTTTTTGTTTGTCTGTCTGTCCATCTGTCTGTCTGTTCGAGCTGATTTCCGTAACGGCTTAACCGATTTCAATGAAACTTTGCAGACGTATCAACTTATGTGACTACGTGACCAAATTTTAAAAAACTTATATGTTCGAAACTATCAATCGCAGACCTATCGTGTTGGTACGCAAACTTCATGTTTTGACGAGATCTATGTGACCACGTGACCACATTTCTAAATGCTTATATTTTCGAAACCATCAATCGCAGATCTATAGTAATGGTACTCAAACTTGATGTTTTGACAAAATCTATGTGATCACGTGACCACATTTTTAAATGCTTATATTTTCGAAACCATCAATCGCAGACCTATCGTGTTGGTACTCAAACTTGATGTTTTGACGAGATCTATGTGATCATGTGACCACATTTTTAAATGCTTATTTTTTCGAAACCATCAATCGCAGACCTATCGTGTTGGTACTCAAACTTGATGTTTTGACAAGATCTATGTGACCACGTGACCACATTTTTAAATGCTCATATTTTCGAAACCATCAATCGCAGACCTATCGTGTTTGTACTCAAACTTGATGTTTTGACGAGATCTATGTGATCACGTGACCACATTTTTAAATGCTTATATTTTCGAAACCATCAATCGCAGACCTATCGTGTTTGTACTCAAACTTGATGTTTTGACGAGATCTATGTGATCATGTGACCACATTTTTAAATGCTTATTTTTTCGAAACCATCAATCGCAGACCTATCGTGTTGGTACTCAAACTTGATGTTTTGACGAGATCTATGTGATCATGTGACCACATTTTTAAATGCTTATTTTTTCGAAACCATCAATCGCAGACCTATCGTGTTGGTACTCAAACTTGATGTTTTGACAAGATCTATGTGACCACGTGACCACATTTTTAAATGCTCATATTTTCGAAACCATCAATCGCAGACCTATCGTGTTGGTACTCAAACTTGATGTTTTGACGAGATCTATGTGATCACGTGACCACATTTTTAAATGCTTATATTTTCGAAACCATCAATCGCAGACCTATCGTGTTTGTACTCAAACTTGATGTTTTGACGAGATCTATGTGATCATGTGACCACATTTTTAAATGCTTATATTTTCGAAACCACCAATCGCAGACCTATCGTGTTTGTACTCAAACTTGATGTTTTGACGAGATCTATGTGATCATGTGACCACATTTTTAAATGCTTATTTTTTCGAAACCATCAATCGCAGACCTATCGTGTTGGTACTCAAACTTGATGTTTTGACGAGATCTATGTGATCATGTGACCACATTTTTAAATGCTTATTTTTTCGAAACCATCAATCGCAGACCTATCGTGTTGGTACTCAAACTTGATGTTTTGACAAGATCTATGTGACCACGTGACCACATTTTTAAATGCTCATATTTTCGAAACCATCAATCGCAGACCTATCGTGTTGGTACTCAAACTTGATGTTTTGACGAGATCTATGTGATCACGTGACCACATTTTTAAATGCTTATATTTTCGAAACCATCAATCGCAGACCTATCGTGTTTGTACTCAAACTTGATGTTTTGACGAGATCTATGTGATCATGTGACCACATTTTTAAATGCTTATATTTTCGAAACCACCAATCGCAGACCTATCGTGTTTGTACTCAAACTTGATGTTTTGACGAGATCTATGTGATCATGTGACCACATTTTTAAATGCTTATTTTTTCGAAACCATCAATCGCAGACCTATCGTGTTGGTACTCAAACTTGATGTTTTGACAAGATCTATGTGACCACGTGACCACATTTTTAAATGCTCATATTTTCGAAACCATCAATCGCAGACCTATCGTGTTGGTACTCAAACTTGATGTTTTGACGAGATCTATGTGACCACGTGACCACATTTTTAAATGCATATATTTTTAAAACCATCAATCGCAGACCTATCGTGTTGGTACTCAAACTTGATGTTTTGGCGAGATCTATGTGATCACGTGACCACATTTTTAAATGCTTATATTTTTAAAACCATCAATCGCAGACCTATCGTGTTGGTACTCAAACTTGATGTTTTGGCGAGATCTATGTGACCACGTGACCACATTTTTAAATGCATATATTTTTAAAACCATCAATCGCAGACCTATCGTGTTGGTACTCAAACTTGATGTTTTGGCGAGATCTATGTGATCACGTGACCACATTTTTAAATGCTTATATTTTTAAAACCATCAATCGCAGACCTATCGTGTTGGTACTCAAACTTGATGTTTTGACAAGATCTATGTGACCACGTGACCAAATTTTTAAAAGCTGATATTTTCGAAACCACCAATCGCAGACCTATCGTGTTTGTACTCAAACTTGATGTTTTGACGAGATCTATGTGATCATGTGACCACATTTTTAAATGCTTATTTTTTCGAAACCATCAATCGCAGACCTATCGTGTTGGTACTCAAACTTGATGTTTTGACAAGATCTATGTGACCACGTGACCACATTTTTAAATGCTCATATTTTCGAAACCATCAATCGCAGACCTATCGTGTTGGTACTCAAACTTGATGTTTTGACGAGATCTATGTGACCACGTGACCACATTTTTAAATGCATATATTTTTAAAACCATCAATCGCAGACCTATCGTGTTGGTACTCAAACTTGATGTTTTGGCGAGATCTATGTGATCACGTGACCACATTTTTAAATGCTTATATTTTCGAAACCATCAATCGCAGACCTATCGTGTTTGTACTCAAACTTGATGTTTTGACGAGATCTATGTGATCAGGTGACCAAATTTTCAAAAGCTTATATTTTCGAAACCATCAATCGCAGACCTATCGTGTTTGTACTCAAACTTGATGTTTTGACGAGATCTATGTGACCACGTGACCAAATTTTCAAAAGCTTATATTTTCGAAACCATCAATCGCAGACCTATCGTGTTTGTACTCAAACTTGATGTTTTGACGAGATCTATGTGACCACGTGACCAAATTTTCAAAAGCTTATATTTTCGAAACCATCAATCGCAGACCTATTGTGTTGGTACTCAAACTTGATGTTTTGGCGAGATCTATGTGACCGCGTGACCAAATTTTTAAAAGCTTATATTTTCGAAACTATCAATCACAAACCTATCATGTTCGTACTTAAACTTGATGTTTTGGCGAGATCTATGTGACCACGTGACCAAATTTTTGAAAACTTATATTTTCAAAACTATCAGTCGCAGACCTCTCGAGTTGGTACTCAAACTTGATGTTTTGACGAGATCTATGTGACCACGTGACCACATTTCTAAATGCTTATATTTTCGAAACCATCAATCGCAGATCTATAGTAATGGTACTCAAACTTGATGTTTTGACAAAATATATGTGATCACGTGACCACATTTTTAAATGCTTATATTTTCGAAACCATCAATCGCAGACCTATCGTGTTGGTACTCAAACTTAATGTTTTGACGAGATCTATGTGATCACGTGACTATTTTTTAAATGCTTATATTTTCGAAACCATCAATCGCAGACCTATCGTATTGGTACTCAAACTTGATGTTTTGACAAGATCTATGTGACCACGTGACCACATTTTTAAAAGCTTATATTTTCGAAACCATCAATCGCAGACCTATCGTGTTGGTACTCAAACTTGATGTTTTGACGAGATCTATGTCATCATGTGACCACATTTTTAAATGCTTATATTTTCGAAACCATCAATCGCAGACCTATCGTGTTGGTACTCAAACTTGATGTTTTGACAAGATCTATGTGACCACGTGACCAAATTTTTAAAAGCTGATATTTTCGAAACCACCAATCGCAGACCTATCGTGTTTGTACTCAAACTTGATGTTTTGACGAGATCTATGTGATCATGTGACCACATTTTTAAATGCTTATATTTTCGAAACCATCAATCGCAGACCTATCGTGTTGGTACTCAAACTTGATGTTTTGACAAGATCTATGTGACCACGTGACCAAATTTTTAAAAGCTGATATTTTCGAAACCACCAATCGCAGACCTATCGTGTTTGTACTCAAACTTGATGTTTTGACGAGATCTATGTGATCATGTGACCACATTTTTAAATGCTTATTTTTTCGAAACCATCAATCGCAGACCTATCGTGTTGGTACTCAAACTTGATATTTTGACAAGATCTATGTGACCACGTGACCAAATTTTTAAAAGCTGATATTTTCGAAACCACCAATCGCAGACCTATCGTGTTTGTACTCAAACTTGATGTTTTGACGAGATCTATGTGATCATGTGACCACATTTTTAAATGCTTATATTTTCGAAACCATCAATCGCAGACCTATCGTGTTGGTACTCAAACTTGATGTTTTGACAAGATCTATGTGACCACGTGACCAAATTTTTAAAAGCTGATATTTTCGAAACCACCAATCGCAGACCTATCGTGTTTGTACTCAAACTTGATGTTTTGACGAGATCTATGTGATCATGTGACCACATTTTTAAATGCTTATATTTTCGAAACCATCAATCGCAGACCTATCGTGTTGGTACTCAAACTTGATGTTTTGACAAGATCTATGTGATCATGTGACCACATTTTTAAATGCTTATATTTTCGAAACCATCAATCGCAGACCTATCGTGTTGGTACTCAAACTTGATGTTTTGACAAGATCTATGTGACCACGTGACCAAATTTTTAAAAGCTGATATTTTCGAAACCACCAATCGCAGACCTATCGTGTTTGTACTCAAACTTGATGTTTTGACGAGATCTATGTGATCATGTGACCACATTTTTAAATGCTTATATTTTCGAAACCATCAATCGCAGACCTATCGTGTTGGTACTCAAACTTGATGTTTTGACAAGATCTATGTGACCACGTGACCAAATTTTTAAAAGCTGATATTTTCGAAACCACCAATCGCAGACCTATCGTGTTTGTACTCAAACTTGATGTTTTGACGAGATCTATGTGATCATGTGACCACATTTTTAAATGCTTATTTTTTCGAAACCATCAATCGCAGACCTATCGTGTTGGTACTCAAACTTGATATTTTGACAAGATCTATGTGATCATGTGACCACATTTTTAAATGCTTATTTTTTCGAAACCATCAATCGCAGACCTATCGTGTTGGTACTCAAACTTGATGTTTTGACGAGATCTATGTGATCATGTGACCACATTTTTAAATGCTTATATTTTCGAAACCATCAATCGCAGACCTATCGTGTTGGTACTCAAACTTGATGTTTTGACGAGATCTATGTGATCATGTGACCACATTTTTAAATGCTTATATTTTCGAAACCATCAATCGCAGACCTATCGTGTTGGTACTCAAACTTGATGTTTTGACGAGATCTATGTGATCATGTGACCACATTTTTAAATGCTCATATTTTCGAAACCATCAATCGCAGACCTATCGTGTTTGTACTCAAACTTGATGTTTTGACGAGATCTATGTGATCATGTGACCACATTTTTAAATGCTCATATTTTCGAAACCACCAATCGCAGACCTATCGTGTTTGTACTCAAACTTGATGTTTTGACGAGATCTATGTGATCATGTGACCACATTTTTAAATGCTTATATTTTCGAAACCATCAATCGCAGACCTATCGTGTTGGTACTCAAACTTGATGTTTTGACGAGATCTATGTGATCATGTGACCACATTTTTAAATGCTTATATTTTCGAAACCATCAATCGCAGACCTATCGTGTTGGTACTCAAACTTGATGTTTTGACGAGATCTATGTGATCATGTGACCACATTTTTAAATGCTTATATTTTCGAAACCATCAATCGCAGACCTATCGTGTTGGTACTCAAACTTGATGTTTTGACGAGATCTATGTGATCATGTGACCACATTTTTAAATGCTTATATTTTCGAAACCATCAATCGCAGACCTATCGTGTTGGTACTCAAACTTGATGTTTTGACGAGATCTATGTGATCATGTGACCACATTTTTAAATGCTTATATTTTCGAAACCATCAATCGCAGACCTATCGTGTTGGTACTCAAACTTGATGTTTTGACGAGATCTATGTGATCATGTGACCACATTTTTAAATGCTTATATTTTCGAAACCATCAATCGCAGACCTATCGTGTTGGTACTCAAACTTGATGTTTTGACGAGATCTATGTGATCATGTGACCACATTTTTAAATGCTTATATTTTCGAAACCATCAATCGCAGACCTATCGTGTTGGTACTCAAACTTGATGTTTTGACAAGATCTATGTGACCACGTGACTAAATTTTTAAAAGCTGATATTTTCGAAACCACCAATCGCAGACCTATCGTGTTTGTACTCAAACTTGATGTTTTGACGAGATCTATGTGATCACATGACCAAATTTTTTTATCTGTCTGTCTGTCTGTCCGTCTATTCGAGCTAATCTCCGAAACGGCTAAACCGATTTCAATGAAACTTCAAAGATGTGATTAAAAGAGTGTCTGGAGTGACATACAATACTTTTTGATTGTCTGTCTGGCCGTCTCTCTGTCTTTTGAGCTAAACTCTAAAACATTTAAACTTCGCACTTCATGAAACTTCGCAGACGTGAAAAGACTGGTGTGAGGAGTGACATACGCTACTTTTGTTAGTATGTTTGTTTGTTCGTTCGTTCGTTTGTCTGTCTGTCTGTCTATATAGTTCAAGCTGAAATTTTGAAGATTTTAATGCAACTACGCAGACATTAAAAATAGGTTGTCAAGAGTTATATAGGTAACTTTTTGTCCGTGTGGCTGTCAGTCAGTCTTTTTGTTCTGGCTTATCTCCAAAACGACTAAACCACTTCTATGAATCTTCGCAGACATAAAAAGGAGGTTACCAGGAGTGACACAAGTTGGTTTTTGACTGTGTGTTTGTCTGTCTGTTTGTTTGGCTTAATTGTCGAAACAGCTGATCCGATTTTACTGAAATTTTGCAAATATAAAGAAGGCGTTGTCAAGAGTGAAAAGCAATTTTTTTATATACACCTACATATAGAAAATCATAGTGTCTGTTAGTCTATCTGTCTGTTCCAGTTAATCTCTAAAACACCTGACTGATTTTAAGACCGACTTGTGGGATAGCTATTCTTCATGCTAAAATGGCTAAATAGATTTTTATGAAATTAGGTACCTATAGAGATTTCTTAGGCAGTTGAGTTTCAGAATGTTCTAGAAAGTGTTACAATTTTCTGGAGTGTCGCGTTCCTTTAACTGTCTCAGTACAACTGTGGTCAACGCGAGCGAAGCCCGCAGGCGGAAAGCTAGTTATTTCCTTAAAAAACCAATAACATTTTCAGGAGTTAACAACTCTTTGTTCAATTTCTTTAGACATTTGGTTGTTTGGTGAAATTATTTGTCCCAAATAGGTGTATTCTCTACATAATCTATTTCCTTAGTTATTGACTTGTTTCCTTTGTTTGTTCATGTTGGTCATTAGTTTTGTTTTTCCTGTATTCATGCTTAAACCTACAGTCTGGCTTTCTCTAGCAAGTTCTTGTAACATTTGTTCTATGTTGAGTGGGTTGTCTGATAATAGAATGAGGTCGCCTGCAAATCTCAAATGATTCAGCATACTTCCATTTATTCGTAATCCATAATTATCCCATTCTAGATATCTAAACACTTTTTCTAAGATTGCCGAAAATAGTTTAGGAGACAAGAGGTCTCCTTGTCGTACTCCTTTTTTAATTTGGAATTCTTCTCCTTCTTTCTCTAATCTTAGCTTTGCCGTGCTGTTTGTGTATATTTCTCTTATTAACCTTATATACTTATTGTATACTCCTTGTTCTTTGAGACCTATCCACAGGTGATTGTGTATAATTGAGTCAAAGGCTTTATTGTAGTCGACAAATCCAAGGTGGTAAGGCTTATCACATTCATTACATTTTTCTATGATTTGTTTAATAAAACCACAAACTTTTTTTCTTGGTAAAACCATACCTAAAAGAAAGAATAGAAGAATTTATTGGGGATCAGACCGAATTGCTATACTGAACACTACACTTCCCGGCCTCAAAGGGAAATGGTCAATTGTTCAGATATATGCATCTCACAAACAGACCAAAGAAGAAGACAAAGACCTATTGTATGATGAACTAATATCTGTAATGCAATCTACACACAATAATCATGGGAGATTTTAACAGTTAAATCAGAAAAAGAGCACAAGTGGAAGAAAAATTCAAAGGTGAATACAGCTTTGGATAAAGAAATAATGGTGAATGACTCCTTAATTTCGCCTCCGAACAAGGATTATTACTTGCAAATACCTTCTTCAAAAAAAGCCAGAAGAAAAAATGGACATGGAAATCTCCGGATGGCAAAATCCTAAATGGATTGGACTTTATGCTGACAAATAGATCTAGATTGTTTCAAAACATAGATACCATAAGCTCATTGAACTTCAATACGGATCATTGGATGGTTAGAGGTACCATAGACACTAAAACTCCAAAAAGCTTAGAAAGACTATTACACCACAAAATCATACACTAATAATTCCGAAAGACGGGCGAAATGAGATTGGACTTGGAATTAAAAGAGGAAAACATGAACATCCAAGGAAAACATGATTACCTATAAACTGAACTAATAAAAATTTAAGAAAAATCATTGGTATCAAAAGAAACAAAAAACAAATTAGGAGAAGAAGCCAAGCAGATGCTGAGGGAAAGAAAAACATTAGTACAGAATAAAATAATAAATAAGAAGAAAATTACAGAAATTAGTAAAAAAATTAATACAGCCATTAAAAAATTTAGAAAGAAAACACGAACAATTACAGTATTAAAACAAATAGAAAGAACAAGAGAAAGTAAAAAAGCAATTTAGGAACTAAACAAGGTCAACAACTGCATACCTAACATAATAATAATAATAAATATAAAATAAGAATAATAAGCTCCAAAAGATAATGTATGTAGCTACAAATTTTTACAAAGACCTTTACAATTGCAAGGGAAATGAATTACAAATAACTTTGCAAGAAAATGCGGAACAGTCAGAACCATTTATTATAGAAAGTGAAATAAGAAAAGCAACTTCAACACAGAAATATAATATATCTCCAGGTGACGACAGGATTAGCAATGAGCTGCTCAAGGGCACCATGCCAGAATTACTCTAAGCATTTACTTATCTATTTCTTCATCAGCCCATGTTTACCCCACTGCAGGGGCTTAGGCCTCCCCCAGGGTGAGGAGGGGGGCTTGGAGCTTAAATCCACCATGCTGCTCCACTGCGGGTTGGGGACTGTAACGACCGCCATCTATTGACAACGTTCGGGACCGACTGCTTAACGTGTCCTCCTAAGCACGTAGTCAGTGATAGTTATGTACTTAAGTCAGAAAAACTCATTGGTACACGCCCAGATTCGAACCATGGCCCTATGGGGCCTTATAAATTTGAGACAGGTTCGATGTGCTTTGGGCTATCACGACACGACACTTATCTATATAATGAAATTTTAAAAACTGAGGTCATACCAAAACAATGGACACAATCGACAGTTTTCACAAAAAAGGAAATAAAAATCAAGTGGGAAATTATAGACCTATTAGCTTGATGACAAACTTATAATTTGTAATATTTATAAGGTGCTCTCTAAAATAATATTAGCCAGAATCGTCTAAATGATAAATAGGCATACTTATGAACAGTTTATTTTTCAGTAAAATATGTATTTATGTAGCTAATAAATAATTTCGCAGAGAAATTTGTTTTTTTTAATGGCAACAATCAATAGCATTTTTGCAATGATGACATTGATGACAAAGAAGCTGTCCTAAGAGAGAAAGTATAAGGAAAACAACTTAAATATTATTGTATTGAAAAATATGTCAGTCAAAATAATACCCTATTACTTAATACATTAAGGATTAATTCCCTGTTATGAAGTATTTACAACCATTATGGCTGCATGGATACCAATAAACTATTTATTTGCATACATATTAATGAACATCCTGACAGCTTATATAAAATTGAATGCTATGTTGCTAACACATATTGACTATTCTGCATGCGTCAACTTACTTTGACTGCGTACATATAAATGAAATAACGCTCATCAGATGATTTTGGCTACTTTAGATGCTTCGATCTATCTGACGTTGACTGTACATATGCTTGAATTATTGGCCATAAGTAGTTGGGGCCGGGTAATGCAATATTAAGTACTGTCATCTTATCAGATTTTCCAATAAACTGTTCAATTTTATTTTTCAAATGTTGCTTGGTCAGGAAACCGACACTATTCGATCCTTTTTTCTCTGCATAGTAATAAAATATATGATCAGTGTATTCTCTGATTTCTCCTTCCTCTCTTATTTTCTCATATATACTACACCTAGAATTAATTAATTTCCATTAATAAACTATAATTACTAATAAACTGTAATATTAAATATTTTATTTCAGATGTATATGGTGATAGAAGCATTAGCTGATGGTGCAGTAAAACAAGGTGTACCTCGTGCAACCGCATTACGATTTGCAGCTCAAACAATGATCGGTAGTGGAAAGATGGTGCTTGAGACTGGAAAGCATCCTGGCCTACTGAAAGATGAAGTATGTTCTCCTGGTGGCTCCACAATATGTGGTGTCACTGCTTTAGAAAATGGAAAGCTGAGGTATGTTAGATAGACCTTTGTTAAGATAATGCTGATAACTTTTGGTATCAGTTATAGACTGTTGCTTTGCATTTTGGTAATATTTATTAGATATATCAGTTGATTTATTTAAAAATATAGTATAATATTTACTCATAGTTTTGCTTTGGTTGATGTTATGTCAGTAATGAAATATGACCCAGAGCACACAGCAAGGATGTTGCTTATTGGTTTAAAGACTGTGCACTCGACATTGCAAAACGTATAAAGGAGATAGCGAGAGTCCGAGTACCATTACCCCTTTCTTGTAGAGTGACAATAATTTTCATTCTTAATTTTTTCTTTTGCCGTTTAGATTTTTGTTACTTGTACTCTAACTCGCTAGCACCAACAAAAAGTTTAGCTGCTAAAAAAATTAATGAAAAAAACATCACAAAAATCTATGGAACAGATGTGTGTGCTGGAAAAGTGGTAAGGCGCACCAGAGAAAAACTAGTCGAGATCAAAATGGCGACACCTTAAAGAAGGGTCAAATATAATCAGTTGATTGCGTGTCGAGTCACTCATGCCAAGTTACATATTTACCGAACGATGACGTTAGATGAAACAGCATGCGTTCACGCAGGCAGCGCATTCGAGTTCGGTGCCTTGCCGTGAGGCCCCTTAACACATGTTAAAAATTTATATAATATAATTTTTGTTTCAGGGCAACATTCATCAATGCAATAGAAGCATCAACATTACGTAACGAGCAACTGGGAAAATTGAATTAATTATTTTTATTTGTATTATCTGCCGCACTATTACTAAACTAAACTATATAAATTCATAGAAAATGCGCTAAAATTTAGATTTAGTTGCAAATTGTATATAAAGAGTTTTCATAGAAAATGCACTATAATTTACATTTAGAATATGTTGCTAATTGTATATAAAGGTTTTTTCAAGAAGAGCAAAAATCTGTATTTTATAATAATGTTATTGGATTTGCTATTGTTGGTATATATTTTGAAGTTTGGCTGTTTGTATAGCAAGTGTCAAGCACAGACAGAACAGAAGCATCACAAAACAATAACCAATAGTCGAGACAGTTGACGTAGGCTTAGATATCGACCGCGAGATGGTCGTTGACCAGTGAAGGGGACAGATTTTTTTCAACTTAGCCTTGACATACCAATTTTGATATTGCTTCATGATCGGCGTGAAGGATTGTTGCTTCTCCACACTAGCTTTTTCATTAAATTGTCATTAGCTAATGATACGTTAAGTTACGTCTTTGGGAGCCAATCCTTAAGTGATTTATTTGACATAAATAATAGTTCTTTAGGCATACTTTAATGAATGTTTCAAGGTGTGGCAATGATGTGTTATTGGTAATTACAGTGAACTTCCAGTGCTAGTCGCACCACTAATATAAGTACTTATTTATAATTGCATAGCAGTATTGAATCTCGAAAAGTCATGATAATGATATCCCAGTGGTGACGAGCCCGCTTCTTGTCTAGAAGGTTGTGGTTCGAATCCCAGAAACTGGCATGTGCCAATGAGTTTTTTCTGACTTAAGTACATAATTATCACTGACTCCGTGCCTCGGAGAGCACGTTAATCCTTCGGTCCCGCTTGCTGGCATTCGTTACCACCAACGAATGCCATCAACCCGCACTGGAGCAGCTTGGTGAATTAAGCTCCAGGCACCTTCATACTGAGGGTAGGCCTAAGCCCCTATAGTGAGGCATAATGGGCTAATATTGTTTTGAATCTACGTTTTTTAACGAATGACCAATAAGATCCGATTAGGTCTGTGATATATTTATTTGTTATTACTTTAATTATATTGTGTGTGGCGAAATAATTGTGCTCATTGTGAAACTAAGAATCTCAGATTGTGTTTGTCCTATTTATTACATTATTGTAATTATTTATTGCTCCTTGATAGTATTTAGATTTATTTGAGTGTTAAATATGAGTGTTATATGATGTAGTAAACAGTATTAAATGTCGTTAGTACATATTATCTTGTTTTAATAAAAACAGACAATGTGGATCGCACATTTTAAAGAGCTATTGATTTAATTGCTTAATTGAAAATTATATAACGTTTACTATGCCTACTCATGCAAAAATGTTAAAAAGTATTGTGATCACAACGCAAGAGCTGAGCAAGCAAAAGCGTACCGTGGCAGCGGCTGGCAGGTGCCAAAAACTAAATTTTCTTTTTCTAATAATTTTGTTCGTTCGTCGTTCCTGTAATCATTCTTAGCGAGGATCGCTAACAGTATCAGCGGTCAGATCAACCAAACAATCTGAACAAATTGCTTTTTGTGGCACCATCTAACAGAATCAGACAGCATAATCTATATATATTATATAAATGGAAGTGAAGCTTGTTAGTCTCAGTAAAACTCGAGAACGGCTGGACCGATTTGGCTAATTTTGGTTTTGAAATATTTGTAGAAGTCCAAGGAAGGTTTAAAAAGTGAGAAAATATGAAGAAATAACAGCATTATAGTAAAAAAACAACAATTTCATTTTCCCATACACATTGTTTGTACCTGACAAACAGAGTGACCCTGTCACTCTTCAGCTTATTAACTATATCTGTGTAAAAAATTATAGCGGTCCCGAACTGTGTAGTCCACGCGAGCGGAAAGCTAGTTTGAAAGTAAAATGTAACTTGTGTTATTCATCAATAGTGTAGTTATAGGTGAAAATTTAAAAAAAATCACTTAAGCAGTTTTTGAATTTTCGCATAACGAATAAACAAAAAATGTAATCTTTACTCTTTTTAATATTTGTACTTACCTATAGATGATGAACGTAACCTAATCTATGATAATAAATTACCTAACTTAACCATGATGGTGGTTACAAAGTTCAACTAACTCTACCCATTGTTTGGTAGTACTACAGGTAAGTAATAAAATATCCCATTGTACATAGTAGTATCATGGGCGAAAAATCCCTCTTGAACCAATTGGCAGTAGTACAACATTGATAATACCACAAACAAGTAATGATAATGATAACCAGGGAAAAGTCATGATAAGGTTTCTTATCAATTAAAAGACTTTTATATTTATTTATTTATTTTATAGGAAGATCAACAGCAAATTCTTATGTTCTAGACTTATAGATTATTTAATTTGAACCATAGTCCGGTCGTGGGACACTAAATTTTACTAAAAGGTTTTGATAATTCTAAAGTTGTTCGTTTTTGGTGAGTGGATAGATAAAGTGCATGGTGAGCTACTGTCAAAAAGTTAGAGAAGTTTTAGGGCTGTGCTAAGGGAATGGCTTAGGTTTTCCTTAATATTTCGTGTAACACAGTGTATATAGAATTAAAATTTGAAATTTTAATCCGACTAATATTAACTCACAATGCACTTTATCTATCCACTCATTAAAAACGAACAGCTTTAGAATTTTCAAAACTTTTTTATGAAATTTAATGTCCCACGACCAACTTATTTTTTTAAATTTTCGTAGTATCCCTTATGTTATCTTTCTAAAAATTTTACACTATGAGATTAAGATAGTTCTAATTAATAACCAATCAAAATTTCAAATTTTAATTCTATATACAGTGTGTTACACGAAATATTAAGAAATACCTAGTTACACCCTTAGCACAGCCCTAAAACTTCTAAGTTTTTGACCATAGCTCACAATCCACTTTGTCTATCCACTCATCAAAAAAGGAACAGCTTAAGAATTATCAAAACTTTTTTATGAATTTTAATGTCCCACGACCAGACTGTTATTTTTTTAAATTTTCGTAATATCCCTTATGTTATCTTTCTAAAAATTTTACAACGCGAGCATAAGTTAGTTCTAATTAAAAACCAATCAAAATTTCAAATTTTAATTCTATATACAGGGTGTTACACAAAATATTAAGAAATATCTAGCCACACCCTTAGCACAGCCCTAAAACTTCTAACTTTTTGACAATAGCTCAGAATGCACTTTATCTATCCACTCACCAAAAACGAAGATCCTTGGAATTATCGTAAGTAATTTTTCTCTGGCTACGCGACTACCAACACAAATGTTGAAACGATAATACCTATTCATATAGTTAATACAGTTCCAAACTTAATGGCGGATCTGAACATAGGCACAAGTCGCGTTGCAGCAACCAGTTTTAAGTGTAGCGGGACGCAGTGGAGCGAGGGATATATGCCTGTACCTGCGCAAGCACGTATAGAGCGTTGTATTCCGATCCGCCATAAAGTTTGAGGCGAACCGTACCCAGTTTTTATTAAGATGGATCTTATTTTATGTATTCATAAGAAAATGCTAAAAGCAAAATGTTAAATATAGTGTACACATATATTTTACGATTGCGGTTCCTTTAATTCTTGACAATAAACTGTACACCGTGTCGGCTGAACATAGTCTAAAAAAATAGACCTCACAGAGCTTATCAAACTAAGTGTCAAGCAGGGGGCGCAAACTAACGGTTGACGAGACAAAATTATAACACGGGCAACCTAAATGCTTGGTCACCCTACTTTTATGATTTATTATAATACTTTTCTTAGACAGGCGGTCAGCTGTATGGCTCGTCGGTTCGACGTTTTCGATTATCTTTGGATATAGTACCTACTTATTCAGTTTCCTATTTCATGTAACTGTCGGCCATTGATTTCATCAGTTGATTCAACTAGTGTTTGTCCAAGATTACGATTAACGAGACAGACTTGTGGTGCTTTACAGAGTTTGCAAGTGACCCTACTTAATTAAAATGCATTACTCTCATTTTGTAGTTCTGTGTTTTACCCGATGCCCTATAAAAAAATAGAAGTGATAAAAAATGTAACTGGAATTTTTCTGTAACCGTCAGTTTATGTCACCTGTTTACTTGACACTTTTTATTTAGTTCGATAAGCTCTGCGCGAACTTTTTTTTGAACTATGTTCAGCCAAAGATGGTGTGCACCAATAATATAGGTACAGTTTTTTGTTATCATAGATGTCAAGTTTGTCAATGAAATATACTCGTATAGTACTAACGTATACTTGCGACCGCATCCCATATGTGTTAATTTATTAAGTAGGCACACTTACAAACAAACTTTATGGCGGATCTGAAAATAGGCACAAGTCGCGTCGTAATATCCAGTTATATAGGTATACATGCAGTATAGCGGGACGCAGTGGAGCAAGGAGTACATGACTGTACCTGCGCATGCCCGCCTATAGCGTTGTATTCAAATTCGCCATAAAGTTTGAAGCGATCTGTACATATAGCGACCTACCCCGGCCTCGCACGGGTAGCAGAGCATTTATGCCTACATTTTTTTTCTGTCGTAGTTATATCAGCTTGCTGCATCGAGTATGTGGATTAGTGGATTACTGTAGTGCATGGATTAGGTACATTTAATTAGATATAAATGTAACAAACATATGTCCATCCTACTTGGAGCATTTTTAATGTACCTATTTTATTTCCGATTCTGCAGATATTTGAAAAAGTAAAAAACTTATACATAAAAAAAACTTTGTTTGCATACAAACGTGATAACTTATGCCTAATAACATCACACTTGGATTAATTATATCGCGAGTTAGTCTTAATTTCGCAATAACACCTAGAATATTAATTTAAATTGTATGGTGTGACAGACAATTACAATGTGCAGGTAATGCTTATGGTAACTAACGTATTTAATTTGATAAGGATTAATATCGTATCCGTGTTTCCAATTACCACATTATATGTAAAAAAATTTTAAACATTAAAATAGGTACAGTAACCTAAAAATCCACAGTAAGCTAAGCTATAGACATATGTAATCTCGGACTTTTCTTTAGTCCTATAAAAGAGGAACAATTCCTCCATACATTGTTTTGTGATATCTCAAATTAGGCAGCTTTTTTGATGAAAGCTCCCAGTCGACTTGATTTTTTCCGACATTTTCTACAATCATCGTCATATTTCAATCAATTTACACAAAACATTAATGAATTATACATATAAACCTTTCTCTTGAATCAATCCGTTTATTGACGCCAATCACATGAAAATCGGTTCAGTAGTTTTTGAGTTTATCTTGTTCAGACAGACGGATAGATGCGACGGGGGACTTTATTTTATAATATTTATAATATGTAGTGATGACGCTTTGGGGGCCCAGGGGTTCCCTTTTGAATTTGCTCAGCAGTATTACGATTTTAATACATTTTACGAAATTGTATTTAAAATTATAAAAGTAATATATCAAATGTTGATGCTAGTTGATAAAAGATAGTTACTATGGTATACTCGAAATGCATAAGTCGGCATGCAGGTATAGGTACCTACATTGCAATGACATTGAAACGACCGGTTGGTCAATGTCACACGGGCAACACAAATTTGTAAGGGACTCTACGAAACTAGAGGACTTTATGTAGAGCATCTTTTCTACTAGTGCCGGTTCACGAAGTTTTAACCAAGATATGTATAGGTTTATAGGCCCCTTTGCATATCACACATTTAATTGAGGCACTGTTGGGGCTACAAGACCAAAACTTACCATATATATAATAATTTGACCAGGTTACCAATTGAAAAATTATACTTATGTCATCAATGATGTCTTTTTAACTATAATTTAGAGTAACGAAATAATTTTAAAAAGGTTTAGATATGAGAGGCATTTGAAGTTTTTTGAGCTTGGTGTATTAATAATGCTAAGTACTAAAATGTTAAAAAAATTACATTTTTCTATATAATCTTCCTTTAATTCGATACACTTTTTACTTTTGTCATGAAGGGGTTGAAACCCGGTATAAAAATGTCCATTTTGTTCTTCGATGTCAGAAATTTTATAGTAGCTCTGTACTCCAATTTTATACAATGAGCTGATAACTCTGACATGGTGATAATCTACAATACGATTCAATTACTAAAAGCGTAATAGCACAAAATTCATGGAACTCGATATTTAAACAATTTAAGATATTCGCAATCAGCGCCATACATTACAAATAATTAGTGACATTTTAAGGTATTTGAGGCTCAAAACTTTTCAGCAATCCCTTGTACCTATTCATGGATATATTAGTTAAGTATTTGTGCTTCCAGTATTTGAGTGATATTATTACATCTGGTAAATTATTAGTATCTAAGTGAATTAAATATATTCTTACGATACAATCTTAAAATGTAAAAATAATAAATAAAATCTTGTTTATAAATATTCATAGGTAACTACTAAAATTAAAACAAACTTGTATTTCTGGATCGTCATGTCTTTCAAATATTTGAGTAATATTTGAAGTATCATATTTAGTTAAAGGGCAAATATCACTTTTAAAAAGAAGGGCTGCTAGGTGTGTAGCATTTACATTTTCATTGTCATGTAATAACCCCTTTATGACCGAGAGCAAAAAAATTTTGTTGGTGTTTCTATAACCCAAATTGTAGACTAAATAGTGCAAGAGGTCTTCCATGTACAAATATCGAACAGATGAAAAATATCTTTTAGTAAGTTCATCACATTCATGGGCAATGTATCTTCCAAACAAAAAGCCGATCATTTCTAGGTTTTTTTCATTTTTTAAGTTCTCCGCACCAAAACTTGGATCTTGTTTAATACTTTGTTTAACAGCTTTGTAATATACCATTGTCAAATGCAACTGAGAATATGTATCAAAATATTTTTCCACAGCCATAAAACTTTTCATATTTGTTGCAATTTTCTCAAAAAGGGGTAAGCATAATACATATTGTTCATTTATAAAAGTTCTGGTACATGTTAAACTTTTAACAAACGTTTGAAACAAATTTCTTATTGGATAATCATGACCTCTATTGATTTTTTCATTCCACAAAGTTTTTGTTGTATTCAAAAATGGTAAGGCAATGTTATTAAATTTTTTATTTTGTTCTTCTACGCTTTTGCTCATAAGAAGAAAACGAGCTATAAGTTTAAAGTTTATAGCAATAAATTGCCTAAAACGATAGTCTATAGTAGCATCAATATATTCCAATTTGTATTCATGGTTTAAAAACTTTTCAATCAATTCTGTTACTGAGACAGAGTCCAGTGTCATTAAATTTTGACAAACACAGTTGAGAACCTCATTTAAAGGATTATAATTATTTGGACATGTGACTTTAGGCCTAATGTTAGGTCTTATTACTTTTAATATAGTAAGACAGTATTCAGGTTTCACACTGCTTTTGACTTTAGTGATGTTTAAAAGTATTTTTCTCAATTTCATGTTATTTTGTATATTTACATTTAAAATTATAGTTTTAATATGCTCCCAAATCTGCTTGTCTATTTTACCATCTTTGTTGCAAATATACCTGTACACATTAATTATTAAGGTGTTTCTGATGGTTCGTCTTTGATCTTGGCTTGTTCTAGAGATAATATCCTTAATGTCTTCTGAAGGTAGTTTCGAAAATGTTAACATTATAGCGAGACGTACCATCACTTCTGAATCTTTTAGGAGAGTAGGTATTTGTTTCCTGCAAGCATATACTGATGTAGATGTTAAATGATTATAAGCTGCAACAGTCCCAACATCCTGAAAATAATAATAAATACAAATTACAATATACAAATAGTTCAACATAGCAATCAATTGGCCGAGTGGTTAGAGACCCATACCACAGAACCAAAGGTCGCGGGTTCGATTCCCGGGGCAAATATTGGTATGCATAAACATGTCCATTTGGACCGTGTCTGGGTGTAAAATATCTGTATATATTACAAAGAAATATTTAAGGTTGTGTATTAATAATTGCCTAAAAGCCATAATACAAGCAAACTGCTTAATTTGGGAGTAGATGGGGCTGTGTGGAATGTCCCAGGTAGGTATTGAATTGTGAGTGGTAATTGTAACAAAGCGCAGTAAATTTAAGATTTGGAAAATGATAAACTACTTAAGTTATTGAACAATCTTTATTATATACTATCCAACTTCCCGAAATTTTACCACATAGGTAGCCTAGAAAAATTTAAGATGATATTCAAAATGAAACCAAAACACTAATACACATATGATTATGAGACAGGGATCAAACACGAAACCTGGTTGGGGTTTGATACAAAAGTAAGGGTCAGAATATTAAATATAAAATTTTAAATTAATAACAATGTATTTTCTAAGCTCACCTTTAGTATAGGAAGAATTTCAGGATAGCAATTAGGCCGTCCCAAATGTATGTTGGCACAGAGTTGCAAAGCCAGTTTTCGTGAAACATTTCCCAAGATCAGCTCCCTTATAACCAAACCTAAATTTTTTCCCTTCAGTATACAGAAGCTACGAGCAAGTTTAAGGCTCAATTTGCTCCCTGCTTCAGATAGCATCCTATCTTCAATGCAACATAAATATTTTTCAGCCAAATCAGTGAAATAAATTGATAGTTTTATTAAGAACTTGTCGTGTTTCAGTTCACCCTTTTTTATAAGTTCTTCAAATTTGTCACTGGTCACTAATAAATATGCATCATGTCGTAAGACATTTAAATAGGAACCTTCGTTCTGGATCAAAGAAAAATTTTCCTTGAAAAATAACTTTCGGCAAGTCTTGAAGTTGTAAAGACGTAGTAGAATGGGTTTAGATGTTTGTGGATCGGCTTGTGCTAAATCTTTAATTATCGCCAATACGTCAGAATGATTTGTGACGTTTGATTTGTATGCTTCAAGCAGCTTTAATACTTTATGAAGTACTTTTGCTGCTTCATTATATTCCTCTATCTTCAAATGTTTATTGGCTTTTTGTAGAAGCATATCTAAAATAGTTTGAAATACTTTTTTCTTTTCACCAACAGTTAACTCATATTGGTTTAAAGGGGAAAAATCTTCTATAAATTTATCACTTATGACTTCTGTCGTTTTTATATCATTCAATATGTCGTGTATAATAACGGCATACAAAGCTTCAGCACACTGTACTTCTTGTAGTGAATTTTCAATATTAAGGGTTAGGATGATCTGATGAAACAGATGCCATGTATCAGGCGGCAGGCGATAGGCAGCACGCTTCACCAAACTACGAACAAAACTGGCGCACACATTTACCGGTTCGTTACTGTGACGTTTAATATAATATTTTATAAGTTCATCAATATTCTGTGTTTTTCCTCCACTTTTGCTGACTAGCACGTTTAGGATCATGAGTCTATTTTGTACAGAACTCTCCGTTTGAAGAAGTTTTTTTAATTCATAAAATGTTTTCGAGAATCCAATAAAACGGTATTTGTTAAACAAGTCATCAAGCAAAGTTTTTAGCTTGAAGCATCTCGATTTCAATGACTTGCTACACAGCTGAATACAGTTTTCAAAAATCATTTCATTATGATCATTTGCACCATTAGATAAGGTATCATCTTCATCGTCTATTATAAGTGGTTTCGGAAATGGATAAGGTGGCTCTTTGATTTCTTCACCAAAAGATTTATCTTGAAAAACCTTTTTCACAAAATCTGCTCTGTCTTGTTTTTTTATTTGTTTTAAAAGTGGTTCTACACTCTTATATGAAAACCAATCTCTTAAATATTGTGCTTGTGCCAGTTTAACCACAAGATCTTTAATGTCTTCATTTGTAAGACATTTTGCTAGCTCTGTCAAATTTAATATCCAACCAGTATATAATTCAGCTTTGGCAGAAAATTTATCTTTGTGTTTTTGTAAAATATATCTTGTAGCAGCAGCACTAAGTCTTTTGTAAGTATTTTGATAAAAAAAATCTATTAAATAAAAATACACTTCTGGTTCTGTTTTTAATAGATGTTTGAGTTTAATAAGATACTGTTCTTGGTAAGAAATTGCTTTTTTATTTTTCGCCATTTTCATAAAAAACAGTTCTGCTGATTTAGGACATTTTTCACATAAAAGTTTGAGAAAATGTGGTGTAATTTTATCAGGCTGTTTAAAATGTTCCAGTTCAGTTAATATGAATGTTGCAGAACATTTCGGTAAAAATTTCAAAGCATAATTGGCATAGTTCACGTCATTATAATACTTATAAAAAATTTCGGCTTGTTCTTCATTTCGGAGATTCAATTGTATCCAATGTCGCATTTTGTTTGCAGCATGTCATCTTTGGATATAAATTCGTTTCTAAATGAACAGGATTCATAATATTGTAATAGTGAGGTTCTATTACAAGCCATGTGGCATTTTTCAAAACTTTACTTACATATAACATATCTTCATCGTTTAAAACAGTCATAATATAATCTAAATCTTTATATTTACAAGCTAATTGTATTTTGAATAAATGATCAATAGTTGTACTCTCTGGTAGGTCCTTTATTGTTGTGAAATTTATTTTATCACTTAAAGTTTTTCTAACTGCATTATTGAAGTATTGGTATCTTTTTGCTAAATTATCACCCTGTAGATTCAGTGGTACTGGCGCCATCTGTAAATTAATGATTCCAAATATATAAAATTTACAATAAGTAATAAAAATATGTATGACAAAAAAGAAATGTAATGGGAGCTTAAAGTGTTTAAATTCATCACCAGACGATATGAGGTGAAACCAGAAAATGAAAAAAGATCAATTAAATATTATCGAACATTTTTGTACTGACTAGAGAGTCTCAAAACCGTAGCTCCTTTGGTTTTGACTTTTTAAAAATATGTCCGAGTGAAGCTTATGAAAATTTTGAAAAAATCAATCAAGTGGGTGTCGTGTCTCGCATGATTTTCAGAACTGTGGTTCAGCAGTTTAAGAGGAAGAAGCAACTTTCGTAAAAACACCACTTTAATAGTTTGATTTGAAAATACGTGTTCAACGAGGCTCCAGTAGGAGTGCTCTTATTGTGTTCCAGTCTAAGAGTAAACCGTAAGTTCCTCAAATACAATTACATAAAAATGATGGCCTATTCAAGGGCGTAGCTGTTTTCATAAACTAAAATGTAGTTCATATGTTGTAATTACACATTAACAATGCTTTGCGATTTAGATAATAGACAATTTGATCAAGGCGTTAGAAAACTAACATTACTATAAAAGCATTTATGCTTTAATCAATAATATGTTAGGCTAATAAACAAATTGTGCATAGCTACCATTTCAATATAAAAATTAAAAAGAAAAAGATTCCAACTGTGGTTGTGTGAAAGTGTATTCCTGTTGTATTATTATTGTAATAATGTACCTAATGTAATTTATTAATGTGGGTATAAGATAAATATTTAATAAATACCTATGTTTATTATTAGTAGAATTTTTAGACATTTGCTAATAATTTGTTAGACCAAGCAGTGAAAATACTATAGGTACCTAGTGTGCACCATGACATAAAGCCTTTTCATTTGATATCCCACATGGAATGTTTATTAAAGATTTTCCTACTGGCGTTTTTATGATTTCACAATTTTTGTCCCCAAGATGACTTGTGCCAATCATATTTAAGCATCTTTTTGAAATTTCATCAACCTATCATAAACATCATCCATTTTTAACTTATTTTAAGATTACAATTTGATTGCTCCAAAATTTTAATAAAAATAATCAGTACAATTAAACAATTAATTTACTAAAGTAAAAGACATTTCCAAGTAAAAAAAAAACATTTTGTCAAGTAATTATTTGCAAAAAAAAAAAAACTGTGGCAGTGTAGAAAAACGTTTTACAATTTAATTTTCTTAAAACATTATTTTAATCACCAAAGCTAAATAGTCTAAACTAAATAGAAGAGTGACTGCTGGCCATTTACTATAAGGACGAATTAACATGACACCTGACTGAGATGATGTTTGTGTATAGTATAGTGTGCAAAAAAATTAGATTTTTATAGAAATTTAGGGATTTAAGTTTGGTACTGTAGCGCTGGCCAGTTACAAGCCAGATATTCGATCAAAATACATACTTTGAATTTGAATAAATTCAAATTATGT
Source organism: Luffia ferchaultella (assembly GCA_949709985.1). Classification (NCBI taxonomy): domain Eukaryota; kingdom Metazoa; phylum Arthropoda; class Insecta; order Lepidoptera; family Psychidae; genus Luffia; species Luffia ferchaultella. Next base: position 10,871,259 of record OX453248.1, read on the forward strand.
ATGTGTTAGGAACACGAGCCCGGATGGCTCGGCCCTTTTTGACAGAGATGATTTCGGGGTGTAGATCGAGGCGGATGTTAAGAGTGTACAGTTCAAAGTGTCGTGCAAATATATGTTTTATTGTAATATTGCAATCGAGTTTATGAAATACAAAGTCTTTTCCTTTCAGCATTCATATCTTTCATTTCAGCTCTATTAAGCTACGATCCCAAATAAAAATAAAATATAATAGAAGGGTAAAAATATACAAAGGGAGATATATAAAAATACACTCTCTACAGTATGTTAAATAAGTTGAACAATATTGAACAATTCATTTCTGATGAAAATAAAACAAAAAGAAATAATTTGTTAAGAAAAACTCAACAGGTTCAACAAAAAATGTTCAAACGTACATGTAAACATAATTTTTTTGTATTTATGAATTTCCCAGATATATATGAAAATTCATCTGACGACGAAATTGTCTCTATGACGTCATCTGGGCGGTTGATCTTATTGGTTCGCTGCTTTCCACAGTATTATGACTTTACTCTAAAAAAATGCTATTGAAGTTAGGTATAATTTAGTTGTGTAAACTATTTTCTATATGTTCTATAAATGTGTTTTATTTCATGCTCAATTTATCACCGTTTGTTTCCTGAATAAATAAATAAGTGAACATCTGTCCAGTTCACTTCACAAGCATATTTTATTAATAATTTTTTTAGAAAAAAAAAACTTTTCGTCATTCAATTAATTATAAAAAAATTAAAAAGCTTTTTAAAATAAAAAAAATATATATTAAACGCTCAGAAATAATGATAAAACGATTAAATTATAATTACAAAAATTTTATTTTCAAAAACAGAATTTTGAATTAAGCCAGTCCCTAAGGTTATTTGAAATGAAATTACATGATAAAGATTCTGAGTGTCAGTATTTGCAAAAACAAATTAAGTTTTTGCAAAGTAAATTATCCGACTTAAGTTTTCAGTTTGAATCAAATGGTTTGAACACCATTTAGGTAGAAAAATTTAAAAGTATTGTGTCGGATTGTGAATTGGCCCGTACTGCTTCCACTCAAGTAACAGAGCAAAATAGAAAGTTGCCTAAAAACAAAGGTATACGTAAATCTGTTAGTGGACACGCCGCCGGTCGGACTTATCAGAATCCGAAAAAAATGATGATTTACTGTGACGAAATAGGTATTGGATTGGGAACGATGATGAGCGAATGTGGGAACCAACAGGTTTTAAATTATTGCATGCCTAGTGCTTCCTACACTCAAATTATTAATAAGATTTTAATTGATAAGCATAGCAAAGACACTACAATTATTATATTGATGGGAAACAGTTGTGGTGTAAGGCAGGAAGATGTAACAACGGGGTTTACCCGCCTCTTGAAGCTGTCACATCGAGTCAAGCTAAAAACTGTATTTAGTGCATTTCCGTTTCCCAAGGGTTTAACGGAGAAGCAGAATAATTATATACATAATATTAATACTTTATTATATAATATGACTTGGCGTCATAGTGATGTCCGTTTAAATTTTTTTGACGTCAATAAATTCAGATATAATTTTATTTTGATAAAAGATACCTAGGATGTACCTATCAAAATATTCTCTAAGACAGTTGGCTAATGTGTTAGCCTATAATATTGGTTCTGCTATATTATGAAATACAGCAGAATCTAGTTGTAAGACTGACCGCAGCTTGTGTGAATCTGGGACCTGTGCTAAAACGCACCGTTGTTCTGATTTAAACTGGTTGCCCCGACAGAGAGGAAACCCTTTGAGATATTACAAAATAATGTTTGAAGGAATTATTTCTCTCTTATAAGACTAAAGAAAAGTCAGCGATGGCATATGTCAATCTTTTATGGATAGCTTACTATACCTATTTATATGTTTAAAAAAATGGTGTCATATGATGAGGTGATTGGGAAGCAATTTATACAGATACAGAAACAATCCTTACCAAATTAAATACATTATTTACCTTCAGCAATTCATGCACATTATAATTGCCTTTACACCATACAATTTAAATTGATATCTTTGGAGATATAGTGAAATAAAAACTATAGCACCACAAGCGGCCGGGCCGGGCCGGGCCAAGGTGGCCGGCGCCCCACGTCCCATCGTGACTCGAGTGATGCAAAATTAGGCACAAATTGTCAATGTTGTATACAAAGACATATTTTAGTTTGTTTTTGGGTAAGGCCGTCTAAAATTGTACAATAATAACGCTTGTGACACGAGGGCTCGGTAACGCATCGTAACGTACGTGACTGATAGTAACATCCGTGACCGTTCTAAAAATACGTTTACATGAATAAAAAATGTTTTTTAGAACAACCTTTTATTAAAAAAAAAAACTAAAAAAGGAAAAAAAACGAAAGCTAATTACAAGTTTCTTCGCTTTACAAGATTCTATTCTTACATAAAAATTAAATACAAAACGTACAACCTTGAGGCGTGTAATATTACTTTGTATGCAACGAAAGTAAAGGAAAAACAACGCCTCAAGGTTTTATGTTTTGTATTTTATGTAAGAATAGAATCTTCTAAAGTAAAGAAACTTGTAATTAGCTTTCGTTGTTTTACTTTATTTAGTTTTCTTAAATAAAAGCTTGTTTTTAAAAAATATTTTTTTAGTTCAAAATTTTATTTTCTACCTTTTGGTCAATACACATCCTTCACATTCCCTTTTCAACCTCCCAATCTCTCCTGTCCCTACCCTCTCCCCTCCCACCCTCACAACCATTGGGGTAGGCAGGGACTACAGATTCCCCTTAGTGTGATCTGGCAAAAAGAAGATTTTTGTAAAATTAAACAAAACATTAATGTGCTTGTGAATTATATTTTTATTAAAATTAAAATAATAATTAAAATCTGGCTTTTGTATGCACAGCCAACTTTGAAACCTCTCATGCAAAAATTGAATTACAAAAAACAAAAAAAAAACTCTTCGAGTACAAAATAAAAAATAAATTGACCAATATTTTTAAAATTAGTTAAAATATAAATATTTTTATTAAAATAACAATTTAAATATGACTTTTGTATGCGCACCCAACTTTGAAACCTCTCATGCGATCATGGTATTATCCGAATGACGTTGATGTAAACTCAGCTTAAACTTGTGTCACGAGAGTTACGTAACGCTCGTAGTAACGTTTGGTAACTCTCGTGACTAAAAATCGCCGGTATCCTAAACTAAAAATGTGATACCTCTTTAAAGACTTGTTCTAACATTATAATTCAAGCATAATTCATTAGATTATAAATGTAGCTATGAGCGCCACAGTCAGAGAGTAAATTTAGACATATTTTTACCTCGAAATTGATGTTTGAATTTGATAAAATATTAGGGGACACGTGAATGGCACACAGAAAATTACCGCTCACGATGACAAATGACAACAGACAACTGCTTACTTTTTTTTACAGGCTACGTAACAGTGTTGCCAAGTTATATATGGATTCAAGGCTTGGAATACACAAACTAGAGAGCACGTTTTTGGTAACGCTCGAGCGGTAACTCTCGTGACATAAAATTTCGGACAAATGTTATCACCTTTGTATTCATTCCAGATAACGTGATATAATATAATAAAATACAATTATTACATGGTAAATTAATAATAAACCCATTAGAAACACTCCATTGATGTAAGAAAAATTATTTTTATTTTATTTTTGGATTTGAAACTCTCAAGGTGGATTTCGGTCAAGCAATTTTTGTATGGGATGGACAATTTTATTTTTAAAAATCTATAAATATTTTGAAAAATAGCAAAGCCTGATCAGATTGATGATGGTAACTTTTAAATTATGATTCTACTGAATAAATTTTTAATATCATTCTATAGTATTATATAGTAAAATAAAAAGTTATGATCAATTACTTTACTCGGACATGAAAAAAATTTGAAATGTACAATTTTAAATGGCCTTGCCCTTTTATGTATTTATTCTTTGCATTTTCAAGTATTTATGGAATTGGAAATGAAATACAATAAAAATATTCCAAGTATGATAAACTTTAATCTAATTAAATCCAATCCACATGTTCGACACAACAAGCTGATAGGTCTTTACGACAGAAAAATACACTACGGCTTATATGCTCTACTGTGCGAAGCCGGGGTGGGTGCTAGTGTAAGCTAAGTAAAAGACTGTCTCTAATAAATAAATAAACAGTTATATCGCTACTGGCCTTGCAAGATGATGACAGCTGGGCTCGGCACGGGGTAGCGGGAGAAAGATAGAGTTTCGAGCCAGGAGCAAGTTAATTCGTCCGTATTGTAGTGTTAGTTTCAATTGTTTCAATTCTAAAAGTTGGTTTAATTTTCCCCACCTCGCCCTCCTCTCTCGTATTATCAATACCCACTTATTACTCCTAAGGTGATAGTTTTACCAACCCTATCTACTGTACATCTAGTAGGTAGGTAGGTACATAGAAAAGGAACAGGAACTAATTTTATTTAGAACAGTTTTCATACCATGTAAATAAATCATAAATATATAATGATATAGGTACTTATAAAGCTAAATGATATTTCATAAGTCAAAATAAAAAAAATATTCAAGATGTTTAAACACACTTATTGACAGTCAAAATAAATTAATTAGGTTAGGTCTGGGTAGTTAACCGGCAAGAAATTCCTCCCTATTTTATTAATAAAATATACATATACCTAGTTCTTAATGCCTTTTTAAAAATTTAAAATGCTTACAACTATTATTTTTAAATCGATATTTGAATAATATTAACAACCCAGTTTCCAGTTTATACTTACAGCAAGTCTCTTAGCTTACAGAAAGGACGTCTTTTTTTGCACTATCTTCTTCTTTTGGTTAATGGCGTTTAATCATATGAAGACATGAGTGGCTTATAATTGGGATTATATAAGTGGGTTTATAATTTTTAATTAATTTTAAAGAACAAGTAGAAAATGCACAACAAGGTTCTTATATACACCTGAATCAACCAAGTTTAAAACACTGTATTATACATGTCTTATACATGTAAAGCTTGGTTCGTTTCCACTAGAATACACAGACTTGCGAGTATTATACGAGTCTTTAGTATTAGGTATTATACCATGGACGTAATAGTACCTACTACGCAGGTACAGGACAGTGCACTCTGGAAATTGTATAATACAAAAATGAAACCTTTGTGTAACGCATAAGGTTCACTTTAAATTGTAAGCCGTAAGGAGGCGAAATGAGTTTGTAGGAGATAGCTACCGGCGAGTCTGTTTGTCCCTTTCTAACACCTGCCATTAGAATAAAATATTTCATCTAGGTACATTATCGATTTTTATAAATACGAACACTCATCTAATATCTATTTCCTGTGACTTCTGGTTTATGATATGACTTGGTATTCGGATGATAATAGTATTTTTGAAAGTTATTCCGGTACGTTTTACAAATTTATTAAAAATTTCAGATATATTTAAAAAGGATGTCGTAATTTATGGTTTTATACTGGCAACTAAAAGGAGAATTTTGGGGAATTTTGACGTATATATTGTCATAGTTGAAGTTTTTGACCTCATATTACAAAGGTGACCATTACATTTTCTAAACTTAGTAGGTATTATTTATTAAAATTAAAGAAAATCTGATAATGGGTTCAAAATTTCCAGTTTTTTTTGCAGTGCAAAATTAAAATATTTGCTATGTTAAACACAAAATTCTTCTGATATAGTAAAAAGTGTTTTTAAATTTATAGACGTCACAGACGTCATTTGTATATACGTACAAATACAAATGGAGCATCAGACGGAAAATCTTAAATGTCCAACTACATGCGTGCGAAAAGGATGAGAACATAAAATTCATGCGGCTGTCTTATGGGTAGGTATTTTTGGCAGAAATCAGTCCAGCGTATGCAAATGTTTCAGCGTAAGATGGTATAGAAACACATAGATAATAAAAAATATAAAGCAACATTCATTTTTATATATATATTGTAGATAGATGCCCCACCGTATACAGGACGATGATCGTTTGAACGATCGTGACATGTAGTACGAATTGTTTACCATCACGAAATTGATTACGATTGTTTTACATATATAGGTATGCGATTCGTCTTATTATTATATACGGATATCGTAGATGACGATGGATCAAAACGTTCACCGTCCCAAATGTGACCTAAAACCTTATCACGTTAGTACAGTTACAAACAAAATTTTTGGCGGATGCGAACATAGGCACAAGTCGCGTCGCAGTAACCAGTTTTAGGTGTAGCGGGACGCAGTGGAGCGAGGGGTACATGACTGCACCTGCGCAAGCACGCTTATAGCATTGTATTCCGATCCGTTATAAAGTTTGAGGCAAACTATACTAGTATTAAAAGTGTTACTTTTGGTTTTATTAGCAAGTAAGCTGAAATCAACTAGTCAATTGAAATTACTGGCAGGCAAGAAATCTTAATTCAATATGTCATTAAGTTTGTGAAAAATTCTGCTGCATTGGTTTTTTGGTGTAAATTTTTAATATATTCTTAATATTTTCATGGAAAAATGGTTAAAAAATGTTGTATAACATATTGTAGAAGAGAATCAGTGGGTGGCTGTGGCATATCTTTTTACAGGTAACTTCAAATATACTTTTAAAAAAAACTGGCCAGTAGTAAATCTTACTTTGTGGAATTGAAAGCAGTCCCGAGGAGAGAACATGGAGAGAACCATCCAAGAACAAGTTTTTGACAGGTTCCTAATGATAAATTGCGATTTGCTTGTAATTTATGAAAAGAAAATGTTAACGTCATTACGAAAACCATATTCTCCCTTAGATGAATATAAACTAAGTAATTATAAATAATAATAAATAAGTATTATTAAAAGGAACTTAGGAAATGATACCCTACTCTAAAGACTTAAAGTTCTTTTTCCTCGCTTAAAGCATAGCGACGCGTCGCCACGGCATGCATAGCCACGACAACAATCAGTTTTATACCATCGCCAATATATGTTTCACATCAAACGTAACACGTTAGGAAACCTGTGTAAGACTATTTAATTATCCTCCAATAGGGTCCTGTCAAAATAGGATAAAATTTTATTTACGATTTTTTCTTCAGTTGTTTTGGGTTAAATAAATTAAATTATATAATATTATAGTACCATACTACTTTCTTAACCCTTATTTTCATTAAAAATATTTTTAAATTTACTTGGTATTTACTTAACGCTCATCTTTCAATAACATTTCTTTACGACATTGGTGACGTTTCGTAATATTTCGTAACATTTCATGACATTTCTTGACATTTCGTGCCAGCCCGTGATATTTCGTGACATTCTTTACTTTCATTTCAGCAAAACCAGCATCAACTGTTACTATTTCAGAAATGACGGAAGATACTCGTACACCAGACAAACCAACTTAACAGTAATTTAAAATTAATAAGTAACCTATGTCACTTCTGACAACGTCGTCTTCATGTCTGCAAAATTTCATTTTAATCGGATCAACCGTTTCAGAGATTAGCCGGAACACAGAGACAGACATACACTACGATTTTATTTATATGGAAGATAAATCTATTACTTAGTTTATATTCATCTAAGCGAGAATATAGTTTCCGTAATGACGTTAACATTTTTTTTATTATTGATCACTAGTTTGTTTGTTTCGTAAATGTTGACTGCTCAGTTATTAGTAATTCTAACTTGGGTTCTGGTTACGAACCTCAGTAAATAATATATTTTTTGAATATTTGTGCCGAGTCATAATCAATCAGTGTTTGGGTTGTCGTTGTTTGTACCCATAATACTTATTACTAATATACCGTACCATGATCCTTATTGGAAACAAACGTAGGTACCTATATATTTCATTACTACAATCAATAGAAATATTTAACTTTAAACATATCGATAACGTTGTTGGCACGCACTATTTATCTTCATCGTATAAATAAGTTGAAATGAATTTGGGGGCTAGATCATAAGCAGCAATAATTTTGCATCAGCTATTTTTTTCTTTCCAAAGCTTTATTCTACATTTTAGAACAAGTTAAACATATGTAAAATTTACATTCTTTCTAAGCTTTAGTATAGTTCCAATCAAACTTAATGGCGGATCGGAATACAACGCTATAGGCGTGCTTGCGCAGGTTCAGTCATATGCCCCTCGCTCCACTGCGTCCCTCTACACCTAAAACTGGTTACTGCGACGCGACTTGTGCCTATGTTCACATTTGCCATAAAACTTGATTGGAACTATACTTGTTCTGAGACCGTAGTATAATTCAAGGTACACCTACGAGCTCCTACGAGGTACTTTATTTCTTCTGTCGGAACCCGCATTTCAGATTGGCTTGCCTACTCTATTGATCCTCCATCCATTCTCATGCATTCTATTTTGACGCATGGTATCATGTGTGAGGATAACTACAGATATTATTATTTACATCTACTACAAATTATTTTATTAAATCTCTAAAGATATGTTTAAATAAGAAGATACCTAGGTACCTACCGATAATATGGCATATTATCGACCGCCAATATGGATTATGTGCATATTGGCGGTTGTTAGACTTATTAGACTTAGTATGGTTTGAGTGTGTTCAAGTGGACACATAGGTACCTACCTATGTAGGTGCATAGAAACAGACTTACTAGGGGTGCATCGGTAATTAGTTTGCGATGCTACGTCCGTGTACCTATTCTTAGGTTCATGCCGCTGTCATGAATATTGTAAAAAGTAGATGTTAATACTAAGCAAGTAGGTAGGCATATTTTGTGACCTTCGCATGGCTTTTGATAGTATTAGCCTGATTAGCCATAAAATATTGACTAGTTGACCCTAGACAGTCGTGATAATTTTTCTAGTTAGGTACCTACTACCTACACTTACGTACCTACATACCTACTATAATTATTGTGGATTTACACAGATTTTGCGGGATTATTCGAGATTAGTTTAATAGTAGAGGGGGGGCATGCTACTCACACAAAAAGGTAACTTTAGGCCCAAAAATTTATTAAATGGGGCTGGTTTTTTAAAAACCGGTCAAGTGCGAGTCGAACTTGCGTGGAGGTTCTGTACTGTAAATCATCACCTACTATGTTAACACAGAGATAGTCACATACAGACACCGGGACACACGTAAACAAAACCACATGCAAACATACGAGTATATAGCAAATGCACCTGAACGCATACAGACATACAAAGACAAATGTAACACAAACAAGCACGTGTACTCAACATATTAAATCAATGTAACATACCTTCACATCCACCATGACACAGATAAACAGACCCATTTACTCAGGCATATATATTGGCTAATTAAATTAACATGGAAGTTGGAACTGACATGCCCATCGATGCATGCCCATAAAAAACAAGAGTAAATTGAAATAGAACATACGACATTGAAGAATCACAATGTTTTATGAAGACAAACAAAAACCAGCCACGTGCGAGTTGGACTCGCACACAAACACCGTGCACAATAAAGAAAAAACACGTTTCTTCTATGATAACGCAATTCAATTTTTAACTTTATTTTATTATTATTATTTGTTGTTATAGCGGCCATAGTAATACATACTCTGAAAATTTCAAGTGTCTACCTACCTCATGACCTACCTTTGCGGTTCGGATGAAAAATCTACACACTTTTCAAAAACGACAGCTAATAAGTCATGCTGTCAAAATCTATGATAAAAAAGCGGCTTTATTAATTAAGAATGCTCATCAAGAATTTATATATCCAGAGGTGGCAACTGACTAAACCATCGTTAGCATGGCTGATTTAGTATCAATAGCGTGTATATCACTTATGTGAACAAAAAAGAGTCGGTCTGCCGGCATGACCTTGGTGCGTTTGGTAGGTACAGCCGTTGAAGGACGTGTTATTGTTCAGTCAACTAAACATTAGGATGGCTGATTCAAAGATAATATGATACTATGCATACTAGCTATACGCACAGTACAAAAACTGACATGATTCGTTGGTGCGTTTAGTAGATATAGCCGTTCAAATATGGCAGGTGGCAGCAGATTGGCTAAACTAGCGTTAGGATGGCTGATTTTGTATCAATAGCATGTAGATCATTTATGTGAACAAAATTGACTTGGTCTGCCGGGATGACCTTGGAGCGTTTGGTAGAACAGCCGTTAAAACATTTGTTGCCTATTGTTTAGTCAAATAAAGTATCGTTAGGATGGCTGATTCAAGGATAATATGATCCTATACACACTAGCTATACGCACGGTACAAAAAATGACATGATTCGTTGGTGTGCTTAGTAGAGATGTGTACTGTGAATAACTGAAGACTATGATGAAGATGCTCGCACGTCTGCGACCAGTTTTGGTCAATCGGTCGTCCCCGCTGCTCCTTCACGACAACGTGCGACCCCATACTGCACAACAAACAGTCTCCAAGCTGATAGAGTCGGGGTTGGAAGTTCTCCCTCATCAGTCATACTCACCAGACCTTAATTACACCTACCGACTATTATTTTTTCAAAATTTGGACATCTTTTGGAAAAAAAATCGGGGGTCGCTGTACTAAACATCCTGTATATTTAAATATCTTTTGTAATATACTAGCGACCCGCCCCGGCTTCGCACGGGTAGCAGAGCAATGCATGCCGTAGGTAGTGTTTTTTTCCGTCGTAGTGTCGTATTGCTTGTTGTCGAACCAGCGAGCTGTTCTTCGAAAATGCGGTTTAAATTTAAATATAATATACTAGCGACCCGCCCTGGCTTCGCACGGGAAGCAGAGCATGTAAGCCGTAGTGGTTTTTCGGTCGTAGTGTCATATCAGCTTGTTGCGTCTAACATGTGGATTGTATTTTAATATATACATAAAAACAAACTAAAATATTTCTTTATATACAACATTGATAAGCAAACCATTAACTAAAATTAATCAAAACAAATTTGCCGCCATTTCTATATGAAAATCATAGATTATGAAGAGTGAACCGTACAGTTTAGATACGTAGGCATAAAATGTTGGGGAACTATATGACTTAGGTGTAAATGAATATATTTTAGTTTCTTTGTTACTCAACCTATGCCATCTGTCTATCTGACTGTCACAACGTATTTTTCAGTTACAAACTAACCAAGCTAATTTTGTTTAAGGGTAAGTAAAGTTTATATCACATTTCAACGATGATTTTCATTGCACTTCGTCATTTCTTTACCGATAAGGCAAAGTGAGATAAAGTGTGGGGTCCAGTTAGTGCAAGCGCATATTCTAGTACCTATATTCAGTACCAATCATAGTTTAATGTATAATTGTTTTACTTAAATGAAGAAATATGTATACACAGTATTAATTAAAACAGACTTTGTAATTAAAACCGTCAGTTTTGCCTCTTTCAATTTATTTTACTACGTTTCCTTACAATACCCAATTCAATAGGCACAATATTAACAAAGTTTCGCATGCCACCCCTGTAACGATGACATCATATATCTATGACTGCTCATTGCTGCACACGTATACACTGTTCGCGCTGAGTTGTCTGTTCCATAGTAATATTTCTATGTTTCTATGCGCCGCGCCCGGCCGCTGTCGCGCGATATTCTGTATTTCGTGATAATTCCTAAGATATTAATTTAAATTATAAGGTGTAAAGAACAATCATAATCTGCGTGAAATGCTCAAGGTAAATAACGTATTTAATTTGATGAGGATTAATACTGTATCCGTATCAATTGCTTTCCAATTACCTCATAATATGACATAATTTTTTAAACATAAAAATAGGTATAGTAAGCTATCCATAAAAGATAGACATATGCCATTGCGGACTTTTCTTTAGTTCTATAAAAAAGACACAATTCCACGGTACATTATTTTCTTATATCACAAAGGAATGAGGCAGCGTTTTCGATGAAAGCTCCCAGCCGGCTTGATTTTTTTCCTACTTCTTCGACAGCAATCGTCATATTTCAACTAATTTGCACAAAACATTAATAAATTATACACATAAACCTGCCTCTTGAATCACTCCGTCCACTGGTGCCAACTATATGCCAATCCGCTCGGTAGTTTTTGAGTTTATCGCTTTCAGACAGACAGACGCGGCGGGGGACTTTATTTTATAATATGTAGTGATGTTCATTCTACTTGTAGTATTTTTAATGTAGGTATGTTATTTCCAATCTGTAAATATTTGAAAGAGTGAAAAATAGGTAAATACATAAAAACAAATTAAAACATTTCTTTGTATACAACACTCATAACTTCTGCCTTTGGTTGAGACTGATAAAAAAACTACATGTCAGCGAATTCGTACTATCGAATATACCTATGCATTGGAATGAGTCAAGTGAAAAAGATTTTACATGTGCATCTGAAGGTATCTTGCTCCTGAATCACTTCGTGCATTGGTGTCAACCATCTGTCAATCTGTTCAGTAGTTTTTGAGTTTATCGCGTTCAGATGTTCAGACAGACACACAGACACACGCGGCGGGGGACTTTATTTTATAATATGTAGTGATTAAATACATGTTACTTTTATGGAAAGCGGACTTCTCTTTTTCGCTTAGTGAATAGCGAATTATGAAGGTCGCTTTTTATAAGGGAGGCGATAAACCTATATTTCCGTTTTTGTTTATTCTTGATGGAGGTTCCGTCATACAATGAAATATTAAAAGTTATAATACTTTTTAAAACTTTTAATAATAAATATATTCATAATGTAATCATTTGGATGTAGAACGTAACGCACACACACGGTGTGGCACGTCTCGAATAGTATTCCTACTCGTAATTCGTCCTTAACAAACCCGAAACACTGTTTTGTCGTTAACGAGTATGACACTCACTAGGTATTTCATTACTCACAGAGCACTGACTTTACAGCTAGGAATTCCGCGGTTTATTTTCAAACGGTCCTAAGTGAATTTTCCTTGTCGTTTGTTCAGGGGTATAGGGATGATAAGGATGGCAATTGATAATCCTCCTCTGGAATAAAAATACCGACGCGCGCCGAAACAAACCGATGCCGATATCTATGCTTTTGTGTCTATGGGCCTCCATTATCGGCGTGTCTTCTTCCGACTCGCCCTTGAGACAGCTGATTTTTTTAAAACTTCTCCGCAATTTCTTTATATCAGGCCTCAGCGCGGTTTTGATGCTCGGGAGCCGTTTGAGTAACGGCTTTTTAGCTTTTTTCTCATCGCCATTGGAAACCTTTTTGTCACCTCTCACTTTATTTTCATTAATATCGTTAACTTTCACTTGACCTTCATATTTTGTTGCGTCGGCCAAAACGATCAGATCTAGATCTTCTTCGTTCATTACTGTTTAATTACTTCATATTTTTATTGAACATACCGGTATAGTCGACGTGATTACTACGCAAATGTGTTTCGATCCACTGGCTTGGCATTGATTGAGTGTGACGCATGTGAGATAAGATTGGTTTTAGGTAGATTACTGATAGTTCTTATCGAAGCGTTCTCGTACTTGTTCGGGTCTACCAAGTTTTAAAACTATATCACTACATTTTCTGTGCCTTGATTTTGTTTTTTCTGATAATAGGTATTATATTGCATTCTATGGACACCAGCTCGTTCATCAGTTTGATATTTTGCGTTGAAAGTCACAGTTACACTACGGCTGACGACTGTACACAGCGTTAGTTTGAGGAAAATTAAAATTGACACAACTGTTGAAATACGAGTAACACTTTACACAGTGACCGTGCTACTAAAAAGAATAACAATGACTATACATTGTAGTATACAATACGTACAATGGTATACAATATGTAGTATGCTAAATATTCATCTAGTCTATGAGTAAATACGTATTACTTTTGTCGTTGAACGGACATGTACTTACAAAATAATCTTCAGATATTTATAAGCGAAAAAACAACATAAATCTTTCGGTTTTATCGCTGATAATGCAGAAACTACTATGTGAAACAATTATGTACAAGGATCTTAGTAAACCGGTAGGTACTAAAAGAAATACCAAGTTCTTTTCAAAACAATATTTATTACGGTCATCTTAATATATATATTTCTTCTAATTTTTTTTTATTACCTACTTAATCTGTACTCCAGTAGAACAGGCATGAAAGGTATGGTCAGGACCATGAGTTTGCTTTTGAACTGAATTTCTGAGCGAAATGAAAGAAGCTTATAAGTGAAATTCTATGGTACAACTTGCGCCAAACTTCTTGTTCGCTTTGAACTCGAAGCGAGTAGCGTCGCAGAAGAAAACATGGGTATACGCGGAGTGATAGCGAATACTACACCCGCGTCAACTTCAGAGTGAACGAACATGCAAGATATCTGGCACGATCTGCACATTACCTTCCGTTTAATATATGATCGTTCGAGACTTTGCTCATGTGATATCAAACTTACTACACATTCGTATGATACACAAACAAACAGACAAAACATCCCCAAAGATTTATAATTATCACTTATTGCTGCGACTGGACGAATACTACTCTTTCTAGACGAAATACTAGCTTTCTTATTCCGTTTCCATCGCCGTCCTCACATCAACTTCACGCGTTGCCTCATATTTAATGGAAACTTTCAGTACCGACAAAGTACTGTATAAACTCAATAGGATCTAAGTCCAATACCTTCATTCATTTTATAGGTTGCGTTCAGACGATGAATTTTATAAGATGTAATTTAAGGCTGATACATGTTGGTTGTTTATTATTCAATCACGCTATTCTGTTCTTCTGTCGAAGGTCCCGCGACAACACGGTTTTTTTTTTGGTGTTAGTACTTTTTAAAAGTAAATACTTAGTTTAATTTGTAAAATATTTTTATTAATTTTTTGCTTTATATAGTCATTTCAATCTACAAAGTAATGACTGCTTATCAGTACGTTTGGTCAAAGCTCAAGAACTCCAATCATTACAAAGTTTTCTATAAATTATTGTTTCCAAGTTAAATACTCTGTTCCCTTGTATTTGATATGTGGACAAACGATTTCTTTCACAGATCGAGTTCAAAATTTCAATGTATTGGAGCAACTAGACTGAATCACAGACTACCGTGTATTATAAAAAGCCAATATTTAGCACTTATCGCACGAAGAACATAATAAGTATACAGGATGTAATAGGTGATAAAGAATATGGCATTTACTCAAGATGGTAATGCAAGGAAGTAAATTAAAAATTATGACGAAAATCCCATATTACGAGCTAGGGCGATTGTGAAATATTTTCTAGTCAATTTAGATAGTCAATAGACTAGATTGTTTTACTTAATTACTACATTATAATGATGGGTAACCAGTAAACAATCATACAATCATCATTCATAGATGATGTTCTAAGAAGGTATGTAACCTTTGGGATCGCAAAACATAAACGCAGTAGTGTGAGGGTAACATGGGCGGCGGTAAGGTCCAGTAGGCGCTTTTCGGCCGAAAGCAAAAGCTGTTCCCTCTCCTCTAGAACCAACGGAATGGCCTCCGGGAATATGGGCGAAAGCAGAAGATTGAAGGACTATTTATCCTGTTGAACTAGACTGAAATTAAATCCTGAAAGTTTGTCAGACAGGATTTTGAGGAAGAATTGCAGGGGTAGAACTCGCATTTCGCTGTATTAACCTCGAGTCCCAGCTGGCGCAAGCGCGGAAACAGATCGCAGGTGTCCCACCAATCAAGATACCACAGATTTAAAGGTGACTCCAACTTAGAAATAGCGTCTTGGATAGCGAGGCTAAATATAAGAGGCCCAAGGGGGTCACCCTGTTGTGCGCCAACTTAAGATATAACTAGGTTAAATATTTGTGGGTGCATAAAAACACCGAGTTAAGTTGTACCGGCACTTTATTACTTAACCAAATCACAGACTATTAAAATTTCCGGGTACGTTCGTTCAATACTTTTTCGTGTAGAGTGACTCGTGGCGCCGGTGGCGCGAGGCGCGGCGCGGCGACGGACCACTTTTTATAGTCAAAAATTCACGATGCAGTCATATTTAGAAATTTCTATCATTAATTATTTAATTTTGACATTTCAGTCGTAATTCGTTATGGCAATAAATTACGTCACATTAACCCGTCACGCGGTTTTTTAGATCTATGCCGCCTCATTTGCTTAATAAAAGGTTTGTCTATTTTATTTTAACTCGAAATTTTATTTATTTTCGTATTTGGCTAAGATATTTATGAAACCACGCAATCATTCCAGTACTTTCTAGAACAATCGACGTGCTTCTGCGCCTAAACATCACATATTGCTCATCACGATATTCACGATTTTTTTAAGAAGAATGACGATATTTTTAAAATAAATTTAAATAAAATAAAATTAAAAATTATTTTAACGCCGTAGTATGGAAAGTTGCCACTACCATCGATTTGCCACCAGCTTTGCTATTGCACACCTTGACATAAGAGTCGTATTACAAAATCGCACTACGTTCATACGTCAGCGCACGGTCTGTCGGCGAGGTCATTCATAGGTTAGGGGCCGTCCATTAATCACGTGAGGCTTGAAAGGGGTGGGGGGGGAGGGGTTTGACAAAAATCACGAAATATCACAAGAGGGGAGGGGGGTGTAGTAAGATATGACGTGTACTTATTTTTTTATTATTTTTTCAAACTCGCGGTTTTTAAATCAAAAAGCGGCGTGTAGTGTACACCATTCGTTTATTATTATTTTTTTGCCAATCAAAAACAACCTGCAACCTTTCTGTCTAGACATTTTTATCATGGTCCTTAATTTAAGAACAAAATAAGATTATACTTTATACCTGTATTTAAGATAATATTCTAAAATATTCTTAAAAATTTAAGATTTTTTGGAGATATTAAAAATACACGTGATGCTGGGTGGGGGGTAGGGAGTAGTCATAAACCTCACCATGTATCACCAAGGGGGAGGGGGGGAAATGCTTAAAAAAAGATCACGTGATTAATGGACGGCCCCTTATTTAAAAATATATTTGAGCAAATATTTAAATAATTAAAATCAGATGCGAATAAGCTGGACTAAGTAACTACTAAACTTTACTACTGATAATTTAGCTTGATAATATTCCGTCTATAATAACAAAAATTAATTATATTTAGATGCTCTGATTTCGGCAGATTTGCAATTTTTTAGCATTTTTTTCAGTATTTTGTACGAAAATCTGATTAGTGACCCTTCAAGAACAGTCTAGATTCGTATTGAAAGTATTTTTTATTTAATATTTTTACCCATTCTTCATACGTAAAAATTAAATTTAGTAACTCCCAAAACACAACATTCCTAAAAGATATATCAGGGAATAATTTTTTTACCTTACTTACTTACCTACTTTGCGTCGGGGGCGACGAGGGGTGGATTATTGGATTAGTTTTATTTTTTATTATTATTATTATCTTTGAAATTAAAGATTCATGTAATATAGGGAAAACCTTACTTAGGTGTTGAAAATCCAAGTTATTCTTAATATACTCCTTTGTACAGAAATTAAACTTTCACGGGTAGGTATGCATTATTTTGATTCAAATGATTCAAACTTTAGTCACGATCATATTTTAAAAATCCATTGAAACAGCGATAACTTTCGTACTATAAAACTTTCATCAAACTGGCAAAGTAGCGTTGGTAGCTGGAATACATTCTGTACCAAAATCTCTACCTAAAGATAAAAATACATTTGGTGTAACTTTTACAGTCAATTGAACACAACCCCCTGCGTTTACGAAGGAGATACCTTTTGCTTTTTTTTCGCACATCGTCAAAAAAACAACTACTTTATATATAGTATATTATACTATATATATATAAATGGTTTTTTTTGACATATGTAATAACTTTGATATATGTAATGATATATCATTATAGTACATATATCAGAATAGCTTTTACATTTTGATTTCGTTATATGATTTCGATATATGATTAAAATAAACATAACTTTTCAACATGTACTTACTTGCCTTGTCTTTTTTGTCGAATAAATTCAAACAACACTTTAAAAAAGCCCGTGACGAAATCTGAACAGCTGCGGCCGCGGCCTCGAAGGCAGCCACCGTAGAGGTCTTTCACCAATCCTTCCGGTAACATTTATGTCAACATTAATGGTTGTGTTCACGCACCTAGATGTATTTCTCAAGAGTTTACCCGAACAGAAGACAACAGAACAGAACAGAAACAACAGATATATTTGATACGTCAGTTTTTTATCTAATTAAGCAAACGCCTGTATGCACATCATAATAAATAATATGTAATATGTCAGTCGTTAAAAAAATTCAGGCGCCTTTTTAGACGTAGAGGTTTAGTTTGATTTCTATGCTACTAATGTCATTTTTGTTGTTAATCTACAGATGTATTGAGGATGTATTATTTTATTTCGTGGTATCGCAAAACTTGTCCATACTATGAACGGTATATTCATTTGTTCACATGTAAACAATAAACAGATTTGTATACATAACATCTGAACTATGTATTGCTACTACTTACTGGCTGGTCGAAAAACTAAGAATGCTGAATAATTTATTTTTTATTCAATTTAGAACACTTTGTGGTTAGGTCATTATTCGTAGAATTTTGGCGCCATTTAGTTCTGTGAGAGTCTAAAACATGATTACTTCATTTAAAAACAATGGGCAAAAGTAAGACTTGAGGTAAATAAAGCTTCAAGGGAACTCATAATTGTTGCGAGAAGAATTGACCGTATAAAAAAATTGCTGATCATCGATATTGCTCGAAAACAATGGTTTTCCATGCTGTGACATTTTTCTAAGGCCGTGACAAGGACATCTCATCGAAATAATCGTTACTTCCTTCGTTTGACTAAACGAAATCCTTTTGAAGGGTCAAACGAGAAAAGGAGAGAAATTTTGGTGAAAACAACCCGTTCAGCGATTCGACACGCACTATTCGAAGGCGTTTAGTAGAAGATAATTGCATGGAAGGATGACAAGGATTCATGTTGAAACAGCGCATTCATAACAAAATCAGTTTCTGTCTTACATAAACTGGCCAGCTAACAGCCCAAATCTAAATCCTGTTGCACATCTTTGGTGCAAAGTCAATAGAAGTGTATCAATTCGACAGTGTAGCAATTTATGAAAGCTGTCGACGTTTTCTTAGAAGAATGGAACTCTATGTCTTTTGCAAAATGTAAAATATTAATAGCCAATGCGTCGGTGGTGTAAGATAATAATTAAAAGCCAGGGCCATGCTACTAGCTATTAATTTTAGTATAAAAAGTATTTAATTGCTGCAAACTTTCACATGAATGTAATTTATTTAATCTAAGTTTTATCTAAAGCAATTCTTGGACAGTTTATTAATCGTTTTTAATTATTTGCCCAGCTTCATTTGTATTTGAATTTGAAAATATGTTTGGTGATGCTTTTTGCGTTTTGTAATTTATGTTTTTTCTCTGAGGTTTTTTCATAAATGAAAATCTATAGATTTCTTTACGAAATAAAAATACGTGTCGTGATTTTTTAAAATTATTGTTTTCTTTTGAAAAGTGCATACCTTAAAACTATATGAGATTTGGACGCGGTCCCAAATATCTCATTCTCTATGTATATAATATAATAAAATAAGCTTTTAGAGTAATTGATTTCGTTCCTAGTCTGCCTCGGAATGTACCTATTCTCGTAGGTGCAAAATTCTTTAATTAATTCTAATGACATGTAACAATATTGACATAAATCTAAACGTTAATAAATTTTCTTATATGGAACGGTCTATTGATTTTATATGGAACCGTGTGAGTACGTACGAGTTGCTTGCAATTTGTATTTAGCAAAAAATAAACTCTAATAGAGAGGAATTGTATTGCTATTTTAAAGTCCCACCTCTGAAGGAAAAAAGAATTATTTAATATTTTTTTGCATGTGCTTTCACATCATCTGGCGTGAGTAGCGATAATAATTACATTATATACCAGAACGGAACCGTTAGGGCGCGAGTCCGACTCGCACTTGGCTGGTTTTTAACATTTCTTACAATACGTGCAACCGAATCTGTGCAGTGAAGTTCGATGCATACCAATGATGCGAGTCCACTGCGAGTCTGTCTAATTTACCGCCGCGCCACCGCACCGCTACACTTCGTGACGCTTTTACAACAATGTTAATGCGACGTTTTTGTGACTAACATCAGAGCTGAACAGATCGGTTGCACATACTGTATACACTGAATTTTCATTTGTTGTCTAAGTAAATACAAGTTATTATTTCATATTTTTCTACCCACAAGACGTTGTTTGGGCCATCGTTTGGGTTAAAAGTTGTGTGTTGTGCGCGTGTTTGTGTGTCCATCTGTTCTCATTTTAACCGTTGACATATACTAGTGTCCGACCGAAACCCAATAATTTCTTTCGGCCGAAACCGAAATCGAAACTTTACTTTTTAATTCCTTTCGGCCGAATTCGAAAGCCGAAATATCGGCCAAAGTACGACGTGGTAGGCGTAACAGACCTACCCTACTCGTACAGCGAGCTTGTTGCGACATGTTAAAATTTAAGTCAGTTTGCACCGAAAATTACATTTTTTTCGACCGAAACCGAAATTATACCGAAAGATGAATTTTTCTTTCGGCCGAAACCGAATTTCGGCCAAAAGTTTAAAATACGGCCGAATATCTTGAAAACCGAAACCGAATATTCGGTCGGACACTAATTTCAACTAACATGGCTGGGCCAGTATGATGATTTTTTTTTGTTTTGCACGCCAGACCTGTTGGTGGCTAGCATGCGGTTAAAGTAACTAAGACAGGTATAAGTATAGTTCCCCGAGATCTTCTAGACTACATATCTTCGAAACTACACGAAAAATGATAAAAAATTACTGAAATTTCAATCCAAACGCGTCAAAATAGTGAAGTGAAACGAAAAACGATTATAGTGAAAATATCAACTTAAGTACCTTGCTAATTACGAATAAACACGATGCAACAAGTAGTTTTTAACACTGACTTATTATTTTCAATGAATACCTCTGTTTAGATAACGTTTAAATTGAAGAAAACGCCAACTAATAGCCTGACTGATACCAAGGCTTGGACTACACGCAATGTTGCCAAATTTCAATAGCACAGTTTTAGGTAGATATTATACAAAATAGGGTGACCACATTTTTGTTATGAAAATTACTAAAAAATATTAAAACCGGTCAAGTGAAAGTCGAACTCACACACCGTACCACCACACAAAATATTTGTTTTATTTATTTACCAAAATAATAAGCCTTTTCTAGACTGATTGTAATGATGTCCATGTATGGGATTTTAAACTTATTGTTATTTTTATTATTTGGCGTAGTACGTGTGACAACACATAGTCTGCGAAAATTTCAAGTACACCTCTTAAAAACTTAAAATATACCTCTAAAAAATTAAAAAACCTGCACATAATGAATTTGATCGAACAATCAAGAACAAACGAATTAGAAAAGAAAAAAAAAATTAAAATGGAACGTCAATTACGTAAGATAGAACTTTTAAATATTGTTTATGAAAAAGTGAAAAATGAACAAACAATGAATTTGATCGAACAATCAAGAACAAACGAATTAGAAAAAAAAAAAAAATTAAAATGGAACGTCAATTACGTAAGATAGAATTTTTAAATATTGTTTATGAAAAAGTGAAAAATGAACAAACAATGAATTTGATCGAACAATCAAGAACAAACGAATTAGAAAAGAAAAAAAAAATTAAAATGGAACGTCAATTACGGAAGATAGAATTTTTAAATATTGTTTATGAAAAAGTGAAAAATGAACAAACAATGAATTTGATCGAACAATCAAGAACAAACGACGGACAAACGAATTAGAAAAAAAATATTAAAAAAAAATTCTTTTGGGTGCCAACTGCCAACTTAAGAAAGAATTTTTAAATATTGTTTATAAAAAATTGAAGAACGAACAAACAATGAATTTGATCCAACAATCAAAAACAAACGACGAACAAACGAATAAGTAAAAAAAATGAAATAAAAACATTTTTTGACCGCCAACTTAAGAGAGCTCAACTCTTACCTGTAAGGTGAGGTGAGGCGTGGCCTGTGACTGACATACGCAAAGAGAAATAGACATTGTAGACTCAGTAATTAGGTCCCGGTTTTACTCTTAAGCACGGAACGCTAAAAACAAAATAAATAACATTACGCAACAGTTGCTAATGTTCTCATAGCCTGATATCTGATAGCGTGTGCTAGGAAATTCAGAAATTGAAAACAACGCAGAAGCGCAATGTTGTTGGTTATGGCCACAGACAAGTCAACCTTTAGACCACGCTTTAACAGGGAGTAGCATTCGCCAAGGCTATGTAGTGACACTACATAACTACGTCACTAGTGAGCCGTCAGTTGGAAGCACGTCGGAAGCCATTAAATTGTCAATTTTGAACAAGCCAATGCAAACTAGCCGAACTCTCCCCGCAACCCGCCACTTTTTGGCGATTTCGTTTTCGTACTGACGTTTATTAAAGCGTGGTCTAAAGGTTGACTTGTCTGTGGTTATGACAAAGTACTTGTCGTGTGGCCCCGAGTAAGTAAGTCATCTTCGATACCAACGCCGGTTTGTGGATATTCAGCGCGAGACACACGTGTAGGGATATCGACATAGCGTAGATACGAACAAATATCTTTTTTGTTCGTAGCTTCGCATAAATATCAAATCTATTAGAATAACGATAGAAGAATAACGCATAAACGTCTGTGATATTTTAATACCTTTTTAAATTAACTAAACTTTTTTGTCTGCTCTCCCGGCGCGGCGCTCGTGGCAGGGATCGCAGGGAAGCGTCCTCTGCCCCACCACACTGCTTCCGCATTTGTATCGCCTACTTATTGCGAAGATGTTTTACTCATAGAATCTTAACCTACTTTGGTTTCGCCTTTGATATTATTGTATCGCTAGTCCCATTGTGTATATAGAAATAATAGTGATTCTACATCATCGATGTAACGTTTTGTCTGTACAGAATAGAAAATCAAGTTGTGCGCAGCGGTGCGCAGGCGTCACGTCATTGGACTATTTTCCGGGTGACGTACCTACAGCAAGCGAAGTAGTGCAGTGCATAAATGGTGCGAGCGGCTGACTCACGTAGCCAGCCAGTCAGGTTTTCACTCTATCAATCAGTTAATTGTTTACCTAACTACGAAAGCGATGTTGAGTTAGTCGGACGGAATTCTAGTCTCTTCTTACAACATACATCTTTATTTAGGTAAGTTTCCATAATATTATTTAGTGTCATTCCGATAATTATTATTTGACTTTGTCTCTACGTTAAAAATGTTTGTAAATAAATCGTCATTTCTTATAAGGCACTTATTTTGACGCGTTAAATTCAAGGATAGGTAATGTGCTGTTTAAAGTTAATTTAATAAAATCATCATAGAAATTTTGTTTTAATTTCCTAAATTAACTTTCCGACATGTTGTTGTTGACATGATTCGTTAAACGTTTGTCGTTTTTATCCGTCGTCGTGTGCACAGCGGTTCGAAACCCATTTGTAAATTACTTACGCGTCACCAACACATTGGGTACCATTTTAATTAAGTTTCTGAATTATAGTTGAACATGCAACATAACTTTACTTATAAATTAACAAAAAAACTCTTTTATATGTTTTAAGCTTATAGGTATTTTATCGCGTGATAACCACTTGTCTCGTACTGATATCGTGATAACATTAATATGACTCAGATAACAAAGTAAGTAGACGTTACTAATAAATTGTATTCAAAAAAACAATGTTATTTAGTTGTTCTTCGAAGTGATTCTATGTCGTTTGAATTATTTGAATATTTATATTTACCAGTTTGAAACATAGGTACCAAAATTTTGTTTTAGCATGTGTACGCGATATTGAAACTAATAGTAATTTAATCAAAACCTACCTACATGGATTTTTCCAGGTACAGGTCCCGCCGAATTTATTTCGCTCTGAAGTCAAAACGAATAGCGTGGCAATAGGAAAAATGGGCGTCACAAGGTCGAGAGTGGGCCCCGCACCTTAGCAATACGCACTCGCATTAACTTCAGAGCGAACCAGAAGTTTAGCGCAAGCAATAAATATCGTTAGCGGATAGGTCTACAAAGGAAAGAAGAGACAATGATATTACCTGTAATATCATTCTCTTTCCCTCGCTTGCATCCACGTGACACATAAAATCGGTTCTTCACTTTCACAGATGAAAAAAAGGGCTAATTCTAGTGTTCTCCTTTACAGATAGACGTAATCAAAACAAGAAATGGGGTTGTGCTTCTCATTGGACTGCGGCGATTGTGACGTGTGCTGTAACCCATGCTGCTTGGCATTGAGCGCATGTTGTTTAGTACCATGCCTTTGTCCAAATGCGTGTGGCCGACAGCAACAACCGCCACAAACAATACACGTGCACCATCCACCTGTGGTAGTTGAACAAGCGCCGCATCCGCCACTCGACTACGGGTATCACCAGCAACCGGGATATCCTGGGTACCCACCGCAACCCGGGTACCCACCGCACCCCGGATACCCAGGCTACCCTCAACCTGGTTATCCACAACCCAATTACCCGATGGCCAGATGAGTAGCTTAATGTGAGTACCTATAGTTTAACTTTTTATTCGTGTCAAAAACCACCACGAAGAACCAACAATATGAATCTATTGTTGCTCGACGTTTTACATCGCGATTCGGTAAAGTGATTTCACTTGACCTTTTAGTGACGTATGTACGAGTTAAAATTGTATTGTGAAAATACAGCATACAGTGATTAGATTTATATTGTAGCGGACATCGATGGTTGTGGAGAACTCGTTTCATATCAATATACCTACTAATTGCTAATTTGCTCACGTCTTATGATTATGAGGAATAGGTACGGATCTATGAGTCAATTTTTCGTAGGAAGTTTCTTCATACCTTCATACCTTTCGGAACTTTTCTTTCGACAAGAAATTTGATATTACAAATTCACCTGGTGTTATTATTGACTTTAATTTTGTTTAGTAAAATTTAATATTGAGGTGAAACAGCACTAGAATACGCCTGTTTATTGATATATTATATACATATATTATTAAAAGAATGCGGCGGATGGATGGATCACCATAGTTGCACATAGTCCGCAAATGTTTGTGACGAATCGTCATAGGTATAATTCCATAGTCTTAACTCTCTTTATCACAGCCGTTTTTGTTTTTGTTTACAAAAGTTTGGCCCATACCTATAGACTATCTATGAGTAGAACAGATAGTATTTTTCCCCATCTAGTTCTACCCATTGAACAAACAGTCGAACAAGAATTTGTCGAACAGTTGCATAGTGAAAAAATCTGCAATGGCCCCGGCCCTTGCAGACACGCCCTGGTAGTGTCAGTAACCATAGTAATTTTATCTTATGTTTACGTAATAACGTCGAGATTCCAGAAATTGAAAACAAAAGAAGTAAAATTATAATATATCTGGGACTTACCACACAGCGTCAACTAGACCCAAAGTAAGCAAATACTATGCTTGTGTTATGGGGTACTAGATAACTGATAAATATATTTGAATATTCCTTTTTTTTTAAATAATAATATATACATATATGGATACTTTAACACCCAGCCACGGAACAAATAGACGCACACAAATATTTATGCCTGGCGGGAAACGAACCCGCGACCCTCGGCTCCGCAATTAGAGTCTCTAACCTCTCGGTCAATACACTACTAGTAAAACAAATTAACTGAATATTATAAATTAGGTTGAACAGGATTGCAGAGATTGTAGATTTTTTACTATAATACTTAAAAATAAAATGCCATGCATGATCTTGACACCGTTTTGAAGAACATAATAGTCAAACGAAAAATCTTTTTTTTTATTTTTAAATATTCTTTTTTATATGATTACTATTATTACATAATTATTAATGAGCTGAGGTAATAACCAAGGTTTGATTGATTAAAAATATATGGTAAAGCCTGGCAGTGCCAATAAATTAAATCCTATAGTTTATACCCTACCTACCCATTTTATGCATACAATTTGGAATTGCAAATGTGTTCTTATATCAATTGCAATCAAGGTAAGCTCCATAATGAGAGTCAGCATCCCGCAACATATGAAATCCCGAGTGTTCGTTTTTCACATAGAGTCAAAAGGCGCGGGTTCGATACCCGTCCAAGCCAAATATTTGTATACACGTACATGTCTATTTTGTCCGTGTCTCTGGATGTGAAATATCTACATGTGTATAATAGAGATATTTAAGTGTGTAATTATATCAGTTGCCTGATACCCATAATACTGCGGCTCTGCTTAGTTCGGGATAGATGAATGTGTGTGAAATGTCTGTGTGTGAATGTATGTTAAGTATTTAATTTTTTTATTATAGTTAAAACACATATGTAAATATTTCCAGTGTGCCGGGCAGCATTTGTGGGAACACTAATATTGAAGCCTTCGAGATATGTTCGTGCTGATGCCACCCCCTGTAAGGACTGCAATTTACGTCTTCTCACCGCACCGCGCAATTCTGTACTAACTAAACCTCAAATAGGTTTATTTTGGTTCAAATAGATTTTTAGTTACTCACCTCGTTACAAAAACTATTTCTAATATCGTACACTGAGAAAAGTGTTCATCCTCAGTTAAGCAACGGATGACCCCCATAATAAAAAACGAGGAAGACGAAGGGAAAAATATACGTCAGCGGAAATTACGGTTCCGTTAACTAATTAATATGATGACGCGTAGTTTTTCTTCCTCGGTTTCCTCGTATTTATGATTGTCTCGGTCATCAATTGCTTAAGTGATGGTAAATTATCATATTTTTTGAAGAACACTGTTCTTAGTGTAAGTAGGAGACGCTACGTCGAAAAAAACTGTTTTTCGATGACGGCTTCGATTTATGTCGCGAGAATAGGGTAAATATATAACTGTTGGTCAATTTATACTCTTAATCAATTATTAATTATAAATGGAAAGTTATTCCGTCATTTCAATCAAACAAAACTGCAGCTACATAGCCGCACCACAGTGCTTCTCGTATTTTGTTCGACGTAACATCTCAAGTAGATATAAGAGTTACACTATAAGGAGTGATCAAAAACTATCTGGAATAGAATATAAGAAAACAGGTTTTGTTGATATTTTCTTCTTCTTTAGTTCATTGTTACTGGCCAGTGTGAATATGGTCCACGACGGGTAACTTATTATTTTGCTTTTTTTAGTTTTATATGTCTTTATTACTTGAATTATCTTAAAAATTAAGAAAATTGAAATTTGGGCCGTAGTTAATTATTTCATACTGACAGAAATGTTTATAATGTTACGACTTACTGTCTACTTAGGAGACTATTGCCGTTCATATTCTACAGTGGCTTTTTGTGTGCGGAGTTTAAACGTTGGCAAAAGAGTTGCAAAGACAATTACAGAGTGGAAATACGTTCAACCTCTTCAACAGAAAAACACATAAAAAACATTTATAACGTAGTTTTTAATGACAGAAAAATAACTATACGTTTTAAATCTGAGACTAAACACGTCTTTTCGTAGTGTACAATCGATTTTAACAGACGAGTTGCACTTCAAAATGGTTTCTACGTGATAAGTACTAGCTAACAATAAGAAGAAATTTTCACAAAAAATCCATAATGAAGACCGATAGTCTTCTCTTGCTATGACGATATGTTATTATTAATGAGACTTGGATACATCATTTTGACCCTGTAAGTATAAAGCAAAGGATTACTTAGAAAAGACTGTATGCTTTAGTTGAGAAGAAGTTTCGTCCAAAACCTTTCGCACATAAAATGATGGCGTTTGTATTCGAGGATGCTGAAGGAATTGTCGTGTTTGATTATTTGCTGATAGGGATGACAATTGCAAATTCATATTATGGCGTATTGACTAAAAAACTCCAAGAAGAGATTAAAATAACCGTCGTGGAAAGTTAAAAGCCGGTATCTTTTTTCATCATGACACAGCATCCTCCTTACCTCAACTTTGGCTCATGATGCAATAATGTAAGCAGGATTCAAAAGTCCATCCATCTATCATATTTACTAGATATTGCTCTCAGTGATTTGTTCTTATTTCTCAAGCTAAAAGGACATATCTGTGGCCCAAAATTTATCAACAATGACCAGGTGATAAGTGCTGTAGAAGAATTTATAGAGTGTCAATAAAAGATTTTTTTTTCAAATAGCATAAAAGAACAGGTGAAACTCTTTTTTTTTTTATACATGGGAGCTCCCACGCAGCGCCATCTAGTCCCAAAGTAAGCAAGTATTATGCTTGTCTTATGGGTTACTAGACAACTGATATACATAGTTATTTATTAATATTTATAATATATACGTATATAAATATTTTGCACTCAGACCCGGAACGTAATAAACATGCTCATGCACACAAATATTTGTCCCGGGCGGGAATCGAATCCGCAACCCTTGGCTCTGCAGTCAGGGTCTCCAACCACTCGACCAATTGATCAGTCAACACTACACTAAATATACTTATAGGCAAGAACAATGTGAAAAATACACTTTGAAAAATAAAATTAATCAATTTTTAAATGTTCTAATTCTTAATTTTGGATACTTTTTGTTCACCCCTCATACATGCCTCGATGTGATAAGTACATAATTATTAGTCAATAAAATTTTTCGTTGAATATTTTTTTTTAAATATTTGCAATGTGCAATTTTTTTGTATAGCTATTTGTAAATTTTATAAGATATTTGTCATTTATAGCGTAATTTATTTTTGTAAAAACTATATCTAAACAGTTAAATCCTTAGGTACCTACTTATTTTTACAACTATACATTATGTAGGTACAACTTGGTACAACTAGTTTTAAATCGAAATCATGCTTATGTTTACATAAGTAATTAGTTGAATAAATCCAATTGTTATTATACCTACACTCCAAAAAAAATTATAATTTTAGTTATTAACTGTTCATTAAAAAATATATATTTGTGTAACAAGAGAACAAAGTCAGTTTTTGTTGCGAGTGATGAGTTTTAATACTGAGCAAGCAATGTTAGATATAAAAGAATTTACTTTCGCATGACACACAATTTGTCACCGATGTTTCAAATTTAGTTCAGCGAGTTCAGCATTTGTTTGTTTAGGTCTAATGGTGGTAAATTACAATCTTTATCACTTGTTTTTTTTTCTGGTATTTTTTTGTACGTGTTCGGGAAATGCGACAATACATAAAACTTTAAATAAAAATGTAACTAAATAATTATTTCAATGTCCTACTTTATGTTTGATGTTGCTTGGACTGATTGAACGATATTTTCGAACAGATTAGGTAAGTCTTAAAAACATCAGTTCAATAGTTTTTTTTATAAATAATACAGCGTATATAAAAATATTTGTAATGAAATAAAATATTAAATATATAGTTTCTGAACGTTTCGGATGCCGTTCATAGGATTCTAAATTCAAAACACTTCTCTTCACTGAATGAGCAAAATTGACTTTGAATGACTTAAAAGAAAAAAGGATTATAAAATTAAAAACATAATTAATTGTACACGATAGAAATCATAATCTAGGTAATATTAATTAATCTGTATGGAATGTTAATGTGAATTATAATGTAGTAGCTGTAAGAAGTTATTGTTGTAATATTATTAACGTTAATTTTTAATTTATTTTTCTAAGTCAGGGTATAAACGGTATATTATTCTATTCTATTTCTAAATAAAGTATATATGAAATTTATAAATTTGTCTCTATATCCAATGTTCCGTTTAACGCTCTATCTGTAACGCAATTTTATTTTCAAAGGCAGGTAGGTATTTCTTAAAAAATAAAAACATTGAATTTTTTAACTCATTCAACTCACTTAACAATCGAATTAAATTATTAACATATTTCTGTTTATTGAAATATATATATATTTTTTTCGATATAGGCAACTAAGATAAGGTTTTTATTTCGGAAAAACGACGACAATTCCACTAAATGTTAGGTTTTTTTCTATGTTACATAATATAACAAATAATGACTAAGTCCCAAAACAGCCGATAACACTTACTAGTAAATATGTATATATATGCAAATATTCACACCTATTCGTAAGTTAATTGGCATGATTCATGAAAATAACGAAAACTTTATCATATCCTATTGATAAAGTCGTCGTTTACGTGATATTCAGTTTAGGCTATCTTATCTCGTTCGGCTCTATACGGATAAGTTATATGACAGTCCAGTTAAAAGTCAAAACACAATCGGAATTAGTGGAAACTAGAACACTTGACTAGAAGTCTGTGATTCATTTAGGTAAGTATTTAATCCTGGTCAATAATATAAGTATAATAATTATATAGTTTCAGCGACTCACATTCTACTTCTATTTTTTAATATTACCTACAGATTAATCTATTCGATAGTAATTCGTATATTAACTTGCAAGGGGTCAATACAAAGAGTTTCCAAACCATTAAAACTTCTTGTTCTACATGCCTATCAAAAACTTATGGATATTATAACCACTTTATTTATATAGCAAAGTTTTGATACAAGTACAAAAAAAAAATATCGATACGACTTTTCTGTAGGTATAAAAATTTTGAAAACTTTATTTCCGTAAAAGGTTTACCTCCATAAAGTTTTGTTTTTTTTTAAACTAGTCATGGGCGCTTGTAGCAGCTGTTGTGGACCAAATGACTCCGTGCATGTAGTGGATCAGCCGCAAGGAGGAGGAGGCTGGGGTGGTCCACCTCCGAGCGATCAACCGCACATAGTCGACGGACCTCCATCTATGGCCAGATAGCATAGCACAGTTAAATCACACGGCTTTGCGTGCTCTATTTATATTTGTGGCGTCTTGGTATTAGAAATTAAGAAAAATACAATTTATAAATCGGTTTGGTAAACTATTTTTCATTTCAATATTCCTAAATGACAAAATAATAGAAATACCTATACATACTTTTTTGGTTTGTACTTGTATTACCAAATGACATTTCTTATATTAATGGCACACCCAGAATAATGAGTAGCTAGTCACAAGTTCAAAAAGGAGTTAATTGTTAATACCGCTCCTAAAAATATGAACTGTAGTCATTGGATTCGGAATGACATCTAGAAAAATGTATTGAAATGTTTTGTTAGCACATATAAAATTGGAAAAGTGATAAACATATTAAAATGAAAGAAAAAAGGCATCTAGTTTATGGAAATCTGAAAAACTAAAAATTACAGCCAAAATCAAAAAGAGATTCTCAAAGAGAAGGAAATTTCCAATGAAAAAATTCCAACTCCTGGAACTCTATCTCCATTATTCATAATTTTAAATTAACGCTGAAAATAAGGCTCTGAGTGGCTCTTACGACATACACGCGTTCGCCTCTGAAGAGAGTATCTCACATACAATATTTTTTTTACAATATTGAATATTAATTTAAAATTTTGAATAAATTATGATGTATTCTTAACACTTGAAAAAATAAGGTTCTGTTACGCCGGGACGGGCATCGGTCTTTTTAAAAAACAATTTATAACATTTAGTAATATTTAATTAACTTTAAACTTTTACAAATAATACTTTATAATTAAATATAACAATATTTATCGTTAGTATAGACGTCTGTCTTTGATCTTGATTCTAGCAGAGTGACGAAAGAAATTCTTTGAAATTTGTTTAAGTAGGGGTATTATACTACTCCACCTGGATGGTAGGCCAGCGTGAGAATGTCGTCGACCGATGCTTTCCGTAAATTCAGCGACCTAGATGTAATGGAAAAGAACCGCTGGCCAGTTATGACGTATGTGCTCAGCAAAATGTGTGGCTAACATTCGTCTACCAAATAAATTATAACGGTTCCATTAGAAATAAACGTTAAGATTAATTTTTCAACAAACTAGACAATTGCTAACTAAATTAAGACTGCTTTGTGCTAAATTTCATAATTCTAGGGCAATGGGAAGTACTACCCTGTAGGTAGGTTTTCATTTACGAAGCGAGTATCAAAATGCGCGGCATAAATGGCCGTATTTTTGGATTCGTGAAAAGTGCAACCATACGCTTGATAAATGAATAAAGCAAGTATCGAAACATATGCTCTTTTGGCCTCGCTTTAACTGTCCAATCGTTAAAGAATATTTCTGTTGATAAAATCGAACGTGCGCATCTACTCCACTTAATCGATCGGACGGAATCTGTGTTTCCATCAGGGTGTACTCAGCAGGTTTACCACGAGTTTTAAATGGTTTATTCGCTAGCGACGGCGGAGTAAAAGACAGTAAAAGATTTGCGTGGAGAATTGTATAGCGTATCTAGTGATAGCCAGAGAACTGACAATTCGCATACAAGTCTTTTAAGTCATTAAGCTGTTGTAACTGCGTAACGTCGGTAGTCGGTATCGACAGTTTAAATAACTTGAAACTCCTTCTAATATCGAGGCCAAATCAATTATTTTAAACTAGCGACCGCCCGCAGCTTCGCTTGCGTAGACTACACATTCCTGTTTTGGGTAGGTAGTATTAACATTCGAAATGGTTCATATGTAGGTACTTTTTGCTGAAACTAATATTGGGTACACCCATTCAAACTTGCAATCTTCATTCTCCCCACTCCTTTAAGAAAACCGATAATCCCATACTTTTCTCCTCCCGTTTCCCACCCTTAAAATGTGGAAATCCAAAAACCCCGAAACACGTCATTATTTATTTATGTTAAAATTTTTATGTTTCTAACTTTAAAGAACTAAGACTCTCATACAAAGCCCCTCCATTCCTCCTTCCTTAAATTTGAAAATTCCAAATATTCCTTTCTTAAAAAATTAATACTCACGTTGCAAAATAAACCACTGTTCCAAATTTCAACTTCCTAGACTTAGTAGTTTCGGCGTTATCTACGCTGATAGATCAGTGAGGACAAACGACAGACAGCCACAAAAAGTAACTGATGTCACTCTTGACAACCTTCTCTCACGTCTGCAAGGTTTCATTAAAATCGGTTTTAGAGATTTGCTCGAATGGACACATAGACGTACAGACAGACAGACGGACAAAAAGTAGCGTGTGTCACTTTTGACCACCTCCTTTTCATACCTGTGAAATTTCATTAAAATCGGTTCAGCCGTTTTAGAGAATAGCTTGAATAGACAGATGGACGTACATACAGACATACAAAAAGTAATGTATGTCATTTTTGACCACTTCTTTTCCACATCTGTGAAGTTTCCTCAAAATCGGTTTAGCCGTTTTGGAGATTTGCTTGAATAGACAGACAGACAGATAGTATTATTTTATACATATGGCCTATAGCTTTCCTTAATAAACAGACTATCCAACACAAAAAGAATTTTTCAATTCGAACCAGTAGTTCCTGAGATTTGCGCGTTCAAACAAACAAACAAACAAACTCTTCAGCTTTATAATATTAGTATAGATGTACAAGGTATCCAAAGTAAATTACACAACAATTTAGAAGTCTTTAAAAACAGCAAGTTTCCTATTGTGAGGATGGATGGTATGAAATATATGTTAATATTTTAGCCATCCATTACGTCAACGATTTTTAACGATTTATTGACCTCCTCCCCTAAAATCACCTTATTGTCATAATCCATTGACAATGGATTTGAATGGAAAATGACATCATTTTCAATAAAAAGAAAAAGAGAGGTTAATAAAAAAACAGGAAATTGTGTTATTAATGTCAAGAAACATCTAATCTTACAATAGAAAGAACTAAGCTGTGTAATGTTTATTTTTTTGTGATGTGAATCCATTACTGCATATTCTGGGTCAAAGGTACTGCGAATTGTTTACTCCTTCGGGGTCATCCTATCCTATCTTGATTTCGCCATATTGTCATACTCCAGTGGTTGCATCAACCACTCGACATCAAGGGTCTGCCCGTGAGTCGTGACTGTGACACTCAGTGACCAGATATTATAATCTATTAAATGAGCTTAATTATTATTTTGACTTTCAATATTATTTTAGGGTTTATTATTAATTTACAATTAATGACGTCAGTTCTGGTAAGACTCCCCTCTCTCTGTTTAATCTTACCATCATCCGCAGACCAGTTTCCCTTTCTCTCGTTATTTCAAATGACGTAATATATTGACAAACCTCTACCAAGGCTCGCCACCACACACGGTCCTCCGCCTTCCGTATCCAATTACCCCCAGTATGGCGCTTTAGGTCATCAGTCCACCTGGCCGGGGGGCGTCCAACGCTTCGGTGTTTTAATCAATTTAATTTAATATTTACTATACCGATGTCAAAAATGAAATACTAACGTCCTTGAAGATATCCAAAATTCTAATGCAGTAATTAGAATGTGAACGGTGGCTTTTCATACAAACGGCGTGGCATTAACAAAAAAATAGAATGGTATCAGATCAGCAACAACTACATTTATATTAAATATGTAAATACTTATAAGAAAAAAAAATCATGTGCGGGGAGTTTCATTTCATGTTTTTCACGGACGAAAAACAGTGACGAGGCATGCAAGTACATTTTCTAGTTAATTCTAGATCTAATATTAAATAGGAACAAATGTCGATGACTGATTATTTATACGTTGCTGATGCTAAAAATACTCTGATTTAATGTTAAAGATATGAAAAACAATTCAAAAAACCGGCTAAATGCGAGTCGGACTTGAACACGAAGGGTTCCGTACCATCGTACAATATATACGTGAAAAATACATTTCTTGTATGGAGACCCCTTCATTTTATTTTTATTTTTCATTGTTATAACGCCCATAGTAATAAACACTATGTGAAAATTTCAAGTGTCTACCTAATACAGTTCAGACGGTACAGCCCTGTGATAGACGGACAGACGAACAGACGAGCAGCGGAGTCTTAGCAATAGGGTTTCCGTTGATATCCTTTGGGTACGGAAGCGTATAAACAAATTTTTTTCCTTTACAAATATGATGTTACGCAGAATGAATCACAATATTGTGTAATTTGTTTTCTTGTCTTTTTGATAAAAAACTCTTTGTAACCAATATTATAAATAGGAAATCTACGATACGATGAGGATATCAATTTTGATAAGTGTATATAAAAGTGAAATGTTTGTCTCGTGTTACTAATCATTATAACGATATCGAAGGCGCTTCGTTCAGCAGCAGCATCATAGTCTAGACTAAAATCAATACAGCAACCAGTTTATGTCAGTCAGAAAATGTGACTGACATAAACTGGATAGGTTCCGTTCGCTGGTCCTGGACCTGAACAGTCAATTGTCACGGCTTCGTATAGACACTTCAACACCTCGATGTAACGACAGTCGATTCGGCATCGCTGCAAGGATTCCAGAACAGCCCAAGTCTCGACAGAGTCTTTCTCAGACAAAGGCTTTCTCGTAGTCCACAAAGGCTAGGCACAGAGGTTGATAATACTCTTCTGTTTTCTGTATAATCTGCCTCAGCGTATGTATGTGGTCCACGGTGCTGTAGCCTTTTCGAAACCTGGCCTGCTCAGGGGGCTGAAATTCGTCCAATCTTGGGGCGAGGCGATTCGTGATGACTCTCGAAAACAGCTTGTGCACGTGGCTGAGGAGTGAGATCGGTCTATAATTCTTGAGGAGCGTTTTGTCTCCTTTTTTGAAGAATAGGATGACCGTACTCTCACCCCAAACACTCGGTGCAACACCACTATGTATGACAGAGTTGAATAGCTTCTGAAGCTCTTTCAGGACTGGTGTCCCGCCTGCTTTCAGAAGCTCTGTCGTGATGCCATTGGCGCCGGGTGCTTTGTCATTTTTTAGCTGCCTGAGAGCTAATCTGACCTCGCCCAGGCTGACGTCGGGAATGTGATCTGTGTAGTGTCGGGTCAGCGGAGCTCTCTGATCACTGTTGTCGCGGGCTGCAGGGGGAGGTGCATGTACGGCATAGAGTTTTTTATAAAAAGTCTCAATCTCAGCGAGAATCTCTGGTTTTGAGGAGAGCTAAGCTCCTGCAGTGGGGTAAATGGGCTGATGGAATGGAATGAAAAATTGACAAAAACCCCATGTTATTTGGTTACTAATTGGTAGATTATTTTTTTCTTTTAAGTATTGGCCGGTGTGATGTAGCTTTTTGATAAATAATGACACCATCAAAAGTAGCTTTTAACTTTCGGTTTCGGTTCACAAGTCACAAGTCACTTCATAAATTAGCTTGACAAGTGCGTTTTTGTTATTATGTGTATTATTCTATTGGTATTTAAATTTTTTTGCTATGCGCTCAAGCTACGCCATGTTTTTTTAATCAAAAGAAATATATTGTTCTCATTAAAGTTGATATATTCTTAATCACACGTAGGTATATCTATTCTCGGGTATACCTTTTCCATGAAAAACCGATCTCCAATCACACTCTGTACATGTTTCATTATAGCACTTTCAGCTCGACAATCGCTTACCCTAGTGGGTAGCGACCCTGTCTGCGAAGCTGGAGGTCCCGGGTTCGAATCCCAGATCGGGTCAGTATTTATATGATGAATATCGATACTGAGATACACGATCGATAATATCGGTCATGGTTGTTATATGTATGAGGTGTCTTCGCTTGGTACCCAAAACACAAGCTAATGCTTAGTTTGGGGCCTAGACGTTGTTGTCATCTATTACGTTATTATTATTACTTTCCGATGATCAATATTATTTGATACAAAATAGCAGCTACGAAATATTAAGATATACATGGTATAAAAAGAGTTTATTCGACACCATATAAATGTGGACTTTCTTCCGTTATTTTCATTTTATTATCCGTTTCAACGTTTTCGTCTTTAACTCCATTATCTACGATTTTATAAGTTTGAAGTTCAGTAGATACAGGTTGTTCCGAATCCTTCTCATTCAATGCCATAGTTTCAGGTAAGTCTGCTTTATTTTTCTTTGGTGATTTCGCAAGTCTTCTTGCACTCAAGTAAGCTACTATTTGTAACAAAGCCACTATTATGCCGGGAATGAGCCATGCGTCCGGTGCAACGGATACCGTTTTTGCATACAAGAGAGAATAGAGTGGTGCAAATAGAGTCTGGCATGCCTGCTCCAACGCCCCCATCACGCTATATATTTTACCTGTGAACAAATAGTTGATTGTTAACCAAGGGGGCAAAT
This sequence comes from Luffia ferchaultella, assembly GCA_949709985.1. Classification (NCBI taxonomy): domain Eukaryota; kingdom Metazoa; phylum Arthropoda; class Insecta; order Lepidoptera; family Psychidae; genus Luffia; species Luffia ferchaultella. The sequence continues at coordinate 10,908,305 of OX453248.1, forward strand.
TAGTGTATTTCCGACGAGGAAAATAATTTTGCACACAAAGTGTACACTGCTTTTCATAGCCCTTACGTGGAAAATAATAGATAATTATTTAAAATATGAATATTTATTTTAGTGTCATAGGGTAAAATTTTATTCTACATTTATTAGATAATAAAAAATTATGTTGACATTGAATAGTACCAATAAATAATATTTTCCAATGAATCCTCTGTGCAGTCAATGAGATAACCTAGCTAATGCACTTGTTTTCCATTCTCTATGTCAAGTTAAAATATACCTACTTCAAAATATAGTAAGTGAATAATGAACATCCTTCAGGTAAACATTACCGTGTATAGTTTTCTCCCACTTCCACTCTGCAGGTCAATAATGACACTTTTCCTATTAGGTGGAGTGAAATGTATATTTCTTGCATGAAGTTGTAAATCATTAATTCAGTAACTAATTCACACTGTTGCAGACGGCTCTGTTAATTACAATGGCAACGTCAATAAATTATGGTTACTAAATGGCACTGAAAATTTAAATCCTAATTGAATTGGAATGAGGCCAAGGTCATAAACATGCGAATATTTTATAATTTAAATACATTCAAACAAGAATAAAGGAGCAAAATTATATAGAGAATTTCAGTTTGATTCACGCACCGATTGTCGGAGTTTAGAGGTCATTTTCAGAATTAGATAAAAAACATATCTTGGGGTGGCCAGTCAAAATAAGGAAACAGAAAGTTTTTTTTTTGTACAGTGATACATTACCAAAATGCCCGTTATATTTCAACTACATGTTTTTTCAAGGGTAATACAAATTCATCTGCCAGACGTGTTCTTCATAGATATCTGTTTAAATTATAAAATTGGCACTGAAATCTCCCTTTATAATATTATTTATGCTTTAAGGGTGGTAATTTTGAAAACCCAAATGACTCGTTATCTAAAGACGCTAAGTACCGTGTCTGACCGGTTTTATTTTAAAATAGCTATAAATCTTCCATTAGTAAGGCAGAATATAATAATTTTTTTTTTTTTTTTTTTTTTTTTTTATTTTAACTTCATCTACCATAGACTCGAAGTCCATGTTCTTATATGAGCTTTTATTACTAAATTTTATGAGCAACACATGCACCGCGTTTGCAGTGTTCTCTTGTGTCAGTGAGTTTGCCCTACCTTACCTATATCCTATTCTCTATTTAATCATATATATATACATGCATATTTTTTTTTTTTTGTTTTTGTTTTTTTTTTTTTTTTTTTTTTTAAATGTTTACATTTATGACACTTTTATGATTTAAGCACACCCGAGCTGGCCTAATCCCCCCACGCAGCGCCTGTTCACAGACACGGCGAGAAGAAGCAGCCGTCACCCTGCTCAACCATTTTTGAGGGAACAGAATAACCCGCCACTCCTGCCACTGCGCTTCAAGATTTTGAGTGTGCGGCCAACTCCAGTGCTTTACATTTTTGGGAACACTTAAAACTAATTTTGACATTATTGATCTTAATTTAGGGGGAACTTTTAGGGAGCAAATTAGGGGATTTCAATATAGCCATTTAATATAATAATTCAAACATAATAAATTTTATAATAAACGTAATAATAAACGACTTATAACAAATACTAATCTCTTTTGTTTCTTTTGTTTCATGTAAGACAAATCTATCCACTCACTGTAATATTATTACCTTGTTCAGTGGGTAAAATTTGCTTGTTCACTATGGGACGTTGGACTACCTGTGACCCTTGACCAATGATTCCTACGATGACACCTGAAATGAGACATTTTGAAATTTTAAATATGTTTTGTGTAACAATTAGCGAACCATGGAGGTAAGCATAAAATGAGGTGGGTAATGTCAATCAAGAATTTAATTTGACTCCGATCATGTCATTAAAAGGCAGCTGTTTCGTTTCCTCGGACTATGGTGTCATTTCGTCGCACTCTAACGCATACTTTAAGCCCCCGAACATTACCAATTTTGGCAATTTTTATACAAAAATTGTTTTACGCTTATTGTTGAAAACGACGCTTATTTTAATTCCTGGGCCATCTAACAACGAATGTTACTATTCACACCTACCTCAAACCACCTCAGCTTGATGTGGTTTTTTTTTTTTCAGCGGATGACTTAGAAGAGTTTAGACTTTAGTGAAGGGAATCATAGGCCAGTGTTGAGCTATATCGAGGACATGCGCGTAGCAATATTGTTTTTAATTAATTATAATAATAAAAAAGAACTATGTAGGTACTTTAAGCAAACTTACTTAAGAAAACTACGATTGTAGTACTAGCAGCGATGAGGCCGGAGGTAGCAAGTATAAATGAAACACAACTTAGCGCTCCCACTAATTCATCTGACAATTTGAGTCGCCTTTTGAGAATCATCAAAATAATCAAAGTACCTGTAAAAGTTAAAACACATTTTGAATAGACCACACCAAAAAATATAGGTGATTCCACCTATATTTTTTGGTGTGGTCTGGTCGCTTGCATCTCGCCAACTTACCTTTTTTCCATTCGGAAAAAAGGTAAGTTGGCGAGATGCAAGCGAAACAGCTGATCTGCATATCACGTGTCATACACTGCTGGCTCTGTTTCACTATGCCAGTTACAGATCGCGTCAAACTTTATGGCGGATCTGGATGCAACACTAAAAGCAGTCATATACCCCTCGCTCCACTGCGTCCCGCTCATGTCCCGCTACACCTAAAACTGGTTCTTCTTCATCAGCCCATTTTTACCCCACAACAGGGGCTTAGGCCTCCCCCGGGGTAGGGGGGGCTTGTAGCTTAAATCCACCACGCTGCTCCACTGCGGGTTGGGGATTGTAACGACCGCCATCTATTGACAGCGTCCGGGACCGACTGCCTAGCGTGCTCTCCGAAGCACGGAGTCAGTGATAGTTATGTACTTAAGTCAGAAAAACTCATTGGTACGGATTCGAACCATGGCACTACGGCCTTATAAATTTGAGACAGGTTCGTTGCGCTTTGGGCTATCACGACCCTCCTTTGGGATAAAACTGGTCACTGCGACGCAACTTGTGCCTACTTTCGGATCCAATTATAACTGTACATACTTATAACACTTGCGGTAAAGCGAAGTACGACAAGCCACTGCTGTACCAGCACCCCGAGTAGTGATTGAGTCATGTGGTTCAATTTATAAATTTAGATAGCATAATAATTAGGATGGAGCGTCTCATATGTCGAAACGATCTAAAATGTGTGGAAAATATCAGACTCAGTAATTAGACAGACCTTACGTCATTAACATTGTTTTAAACAAGCATTTCGTTAATATATACATGAAATGTATTTTAAAAGTCTTTATTTTTTAATATTAGTTTTCAATATGTGAATCATAAAAAAATCTAATTTCACAGCGAATATATCAAAACGTCAACTGGTGTATATTTGGTCTGTATGTATATCTTTTCACTCACACTTTTGTTGTCACAGCACGGCATCCCTATGAACATCCATATTTATAAATTGTAGTCTGTTTTACCCAAGTAAAAACGAAACCTTATACTGTTTGTCTATTTAATTTTTAAGAATGATCCTCTAAGGATCTTTATGTTAAATTCAAAAATGTAAAAATTACAGTTTTTTTCTCACCTACGAAGTTAACTACATTTTTGTAAGCCAAAAACGATCCAAACATGACGTCATCCCATTTGAATTTCAGCCTGTAGAATAAAAACGCCAGAAGCACATCAGCTGTAAAATAATATAATCGCATTAATAACAAAGGACGCAGTTATTAGCAGTTAATTAACCATAACTGACAATTTTGTAATAATTTTAATTCCAATTGTTTACAAACTATTAGGGGAGCAAGGGGCTTGTAGTAACAGGGGTAAGTAATGACAGACCTTTTTCAATGGGAACTTAAACTCTATTCACGATTTTTTTTTTACCTAATCTTAAAATCATAACGCGCCACGTCACTTTACCACCACTAGTGTCCCACCAGGCAGCGCATTGAGTGGGTGCGTGCAAACGCTTCGTTGTTGACAGGTAACTTATTATTTTCTTTCGTAAATTTTTGGTTAGCTTTACTATTTTCGACTAATTGGAGCTTTATGTATTTTATTTGATGCTAAAATATAATCATTTATGATGTTGTGTAACAGTTTTCGAGATTACTAAGTTGATTTAATAGTTATTATGATAAATATTAAGAACTATACCTAGGGGCTAGTTGTAACAAAACATCGGGGTTTGTTGTAACATGTTACAACTTGCCCCAGATTGCTGCAAGTTACTATTATTATTTGTAATGTAATATACCTTATTTGTTTTCATTTAGAATGAGAGAGTATAAGAGAAAGACAAAGCGGGCAACACAAAGTCAGGAGGTAAATGAGTTGGCTGCAGCTGAAGTTAATTATTGTAAGATATAAGATAGAACTAAAAGATAATTACAAGACTTAATTTGGAGCGATTATAAAGTGCCATGGTGATATATAAATAGCTATAGTAGTAAACAAGTACAAAATAAGATAGATAGTTAAAAACTTAAATCTTTAATTTGTTGATTATATAAAAAGTATGTTTCAGTTAATTATATAATAAAAAATACATATTATAGAAATACCTAGTAAGTTTTTGTTGTAAACAAAGCAAACTGATCCAAGATTTGAAAAAATTAAACGATTGAAGGTGTCACATTTTTGTTTTTTATTGTTGTTACTACTTGCCCTAATAGATGTTACAACTGGCCCCAACCACGGGGTAAGTTGTAACATTTCCCCTTTAAACAAAAAAAAAATGATTATGAAAGAGTTACCTGTACATTTGATATTTTTTCGATTTGACTTAATAGAAGAATAGTTAGAGTATCAATCAAAGTTTAGTTATTGGTAATTTAGCCAACACACTTCAAGATATATAATTATTTGTTAAAATTGTTACAACTAGCCCCTTGCTCTCCTATATTATCCTGGACAGAGCTTCTTTTCAGCTAATTTTTTAACATTCCAACAATAATTAATTAATTTTCTGCAATATTTTTCATTGTAGACTGATACAATAGGTATTAATCAAAACAATACTATGTATTATATACTCAGGACTTTGCAGTAATTAGAATGTGAACGGTGGCTTTTCATACAAACGGCGTGGCATTAACAAAAAAATAGAATGGTATCAGATCAGCAACAACTACATTTATATTAAATATGTAAATACTTATAAGAAAAAAAAATCATGTGCGGGGAGTTTCATTTCATGTTTTTCACGGACGAAAAACAGTGACGAGGCATGCAAGTACATTTTCTAGTTAATTCTAGATCTAATATTAAATAGGAACAAATGTCGATGACTGATTATTTATACGTTGCTGATGCTAAAAATACTCTGATTTAATGTTAAAGATATGAAAAACAATTCAAAAAACCGGCTAAATGCGAGTCGGACTTGAACACGAAGGGTTCCGTACCATCGTACAATATATACGTGAAAAATACATTTCTTGTATGGAGACCCCTTCATTTTATTTTTATTTTTCATTGTTATAACGCCCATAGTAATAAACACTATGTGAAAATTTCAAGTGTCTACCTAATACAGTTCAGACGGTACAGCCCTGTGATAGACGGACAGACGAACAGACGAGCAGCGGAGTCTTAGCAATAGGGTTTCCGTTGATATCCTTTGGGTACGGAAGCGTATAAACAAATTTTTTTCCTTTACAAATATGATGTTACGCAGAATGAATCACAATATTGTGTAATTTGTTTTCTTGTCTTTTTGATAAAAAACTCTTTGTAACCAATATTATAAATAGGAAATCTACGATACGATGAGGATATCAATTTTGATAAGTGTATATAAAAGTGAAATGTTTGTCTCGTGTTACTAATCATTATAACGATATCGAAGGCGCTTCGTTCAGCAGCAGCATCATAGTCTAGACTAAAATCAATACAGCAACCAGTTTATGTCAGTCAGAAAATGTGACTGACATAAACTGGATAGGTTCCGTTCGCTGGTCCTGGACCTGAACAGTCAATTGTCACGGCTTCGTATAGACACTTCAACACCTCGATGTAACGACAGTCGATTCGGCATCGCTGCAAGGATTCCAGAACAGCCCAAGTCTCGACAGAGTCTTTCTCAGACAAAGGCTTTCTCGTAGTCCACAAAGGCTAGGCACAGAGGTTGATAATACTCTTCTGTTTTCTGTATAATCTGCCTCAGCGTATGTATGTGGTCCACGGTGCTGTAGCCTTTTCGAAACCTGGCCTGCTCAGGGGGCTGAAATTCGTCCAATCTTGGGGCGAGGCGATTCGTGATGACTCTCGAAAACAGCTTGTGCACGTGGCTGAGGAGTGAGATCGGTCTATAATTCTTGAGGAGCGTTTTGTCTCCTTTTTTGAAGAATAGGATGACCGTACTCTCACCCCAAACACTCGGTGCAACACCACTATGTATGACAGAGTTGAATAGCTTCTGAAGCTCTTTCAGGACTGGTGTCCCGCCTGCTTTCAGAAGCTCTGTCGTGATGCCATTGGCGCCGGGTGCTTTGTCATTTTTTAGCTGCCTGAGAGCTAATCTGACCTCGCCCAGGCTGACGTCGGGAATGTGATCTGTGTAGTGTCGGGTCAGCGGAGCTCTCTGATCACTGTTGTCGCGGGCTGCAGGGGGAGGTGCATGTACGGCATAGAGTTTTTTATAAAAAGTCTCAATCTCAGCGAGAATCTCTGGTTTTGAGGAGAGCTAAGCTCCTGCAGTGGGGTAAATGGGCTGATGGAATGGAATGAAAAATTGACAAAAACCCCATGTTATTTGGTTACTAATTGGTAGATTATTTTTTTCTTTTAAGTATTGGCCGGTGTGATGTAGCTTTTTGATAAATAATGACACCATCAAAAGTAGCTTTTAACTTTCGGTTTCGGTTCACAAGTCACAAGTCACTTCATAAATTAGCTTGACAAGTGCGTTTTTGTTATTATGTGTATTATTCTATTGGTATTTAAATTTTTTTGCTATGCGCTCAAGCTACGCCATGTTTTTTTAATCAAAAGAAATATATTGTTCTCATTAAAGTTGATATATTCTTAATCACACGTAGGTATATCTATTCTCGGGTATACCTTTTCCATGAAAAACCGATCTCCAATCACACTCTGTACATGTTTCATTATAGCACTTTCAGCTCGACAATCGCTTACCCTAGTGGGTAGCGACCCTGTCTGCGAAGCTGGAGGTCCCGGGTTCGAATCCCAGATCGGGTCAGTATTTATATGATGAATATCGATACTGAGATACACGATCGATAATATCGGTCATGGTTGTTATATGTATGATTTACTATTTTCGACTAATTGGAGCTTTATGTATTTTATTTGATGCTAAAATATAATCATTTATGATGTTGTGTAACAGTTTTCGAGATTACTAAGTTGATTTAATAGTTATTATGATAAATATTAAGAACTATACCTAGGGGCTAGTTGTAACAAAACATCGGGGTTTGTTGTAACATGTTACAACTTGCCCCAGATTGCTGCAAGTTACTATTATTATTTGTAATGTAATATACCTTATTTGTTTTCATTTAGAATGAGAGAGTATAAGAGAAAGACAAAGCGGGCAACACAAAGTCAGGAGGTAAATGAGTTGGCTGCAGCTGAAGTTAATTATTGTAAGATATAAGATAGAACTAAAAGATAATTACAAGACTTAATTTGGAGCGATTATAAAGTGCCATGGTGATATATAAATAGCTATAGTAGTAAACAAGTACAAAATAAGATAGATAGTTAAAAACTTAAATCTTTAATTTGTTGATTATATAAAAAGTATGTTTCAGTTAATTATATAATAAAAAATACATATTATAGAAATACCTAGTAAGTTTTTGTTGTAAACAAAGCAAACTGATCCAAGATTTGAAAAAATTAAACGATTGAAGGTGTCACATTTTTGTTTTTTATTGTTGTTACTACTTGCCCTAATAGATGTTACAACTGGCCCCAACCACGGGGTAAGTTGTAACATTTCCCCTTTAAACAAAAAAAAAATGATTATGAAAGAGTTACCTATACATTTGATATTTTTTCGATTTGACTTAATAGAAGAATAGTTAGAGTATCAATCAAAGTTTAGTTATTGGTAATTTAGCCAACACACTTCAAGATATATAATTATTTGTTAAAATTGTTACAACTAGCCCCTTGCTCTCCTATATTATCCTGGACAGAGCTTCTTTTCAGCTAATTTTTTAACATTCCAACAATAATTAATTAATTTTCTGCAATATTTTTCATTGTAGACTGATACAATAGGTATTAATCAAAACAATACTATGTATTATATACTCAGGACTTTACACTTTTTGTTGTAATTTAATACTGTACATTATCATATTTGATACAATATTAAACGTCCCTGGTACTTACTTGAATTTAACTCTAGGGGTGATGACACTCAAAAAATAATAATTTGTCATTTAATGAAAGCAGTAAAGAAAGTATGGGGATGAATTTTATTGTGTATTACATAAGACAAATTAAAAAAAGTTTGGAATTTACTAATGTAACCTCATCGGTAAATAAAGGGTTTTATTTATTTATTTACCGATGAATTATATGGACTTATGTATGTAACAGCTGTACTTTCAAAAATATTTTTTGTTCAGCTCTCGATGACCTTCTTTTATAAACAATAAAATGTTAACCTGCCAAAATAATCCTGTCGCCCATAGTCACGAATAACATAATTAAGACAATTTTCCGTTGATGTCCATCGCGTTTACGTACAAGACATTTCACCGCATTCAGGGGCAGTCTCCAGTTTAGGGCTGACACCCTGTTTTCACGATTCACGTTGACGTCTTCCACTTGTTTGATTATAAATATTAGAGCTGTCACCTGAAAGTTTCATCGGGTAATATTAATTTAATATACAAGTATTTATTATAAGAGAAGTCATTAATTAAAGTTCAATTTGATTGTCAAATCAAAATATATGAGTCAAACTAATAACCCTGGTAGGAAAGTACCTACCATAAATATAGATAGTAAAGATTCTAAAGAAACTTTATTTTATTAACCCTCGACGCAAAAAAGAGGGGTGTTGTAAGTTTGACATGTGTGTCTGTGTGTCTGTCTGTGGCCTTGCAGCTCCCACACGGCCGATGATGGACCGATTTCGATTTAGTATTTTTTGTTTGAAAGGTGACTTAATCGAAAGTGTTCTTAGCTATGATTCAAGAAAATCTGTTCAGACGTTTGAAGATTATGAGCTCTTTTCCAGTTCATGAAGAGATATGAGCAATTTTCAAAAGAAAATTTTGAGAACTTGGTGATCTTGACCTGATGCTGCAGCATCATTTGGAATCTGGAGCGTGCGTAACTCCTTACCAACTTACAGCAGAGTTGTCGTGTTTGGGCTCATTGGATCGGTCTCAATGAGTATGTGTCAGATAGATGATGATCAAAGATACTGGAGAAAAGAATGTGTGAAGAGGTCAAATGTGAGTCGAACTCGCGTTTTCAGGGGTTCGGTTTCATTGTTTCTTTAAGTAATTTTGTATGAATTAGTTTAACTAAAACACGCCCATACAAACAAATTGAACTATAGCACTGCATATACTTTCTTGCGAACTTATATAATTAAAATAAGTAATAAATTTAAAAAAAAAGATTTTAATTTGTATATAACTAGCGGCCCGTCCCGGCTTCGCACAGGTGGTATTCGAGTCACTTTTTTATCTCAGTCTCATAGCATTCCCGTTCTTCCTTTTTCGTTTCCGTTCCCATTACAAAAATATTTTATCGTTTCCGTTCCTGGCTTTGGTCTCATTTCATTTTTGTTTCCATTCTCATCAAAAATAACTTTTTTATCTCAGTCTTAACTCATTACCGTTCTTCCCATTTCCGTTTTCGTTCTCGGGACACAAATATTTTATCGTTTCAATTTCTGTCCGTCTGGTGATAGAAGAGTGAAAATTTAGGGTTGTATGTATTTTTTAATGGCACATTATAAAGAAATTAAAAATAAAAATTTGTTAAAAAAATAAAAATAAAATGTTAGGGGTGGACAACCCTTATCACTTAGGGGTATGAAAAATACATAGTAGCCGATTCTCAAACCTACTGAATATGCATATAAAATTTGATAAAAATCGCCGTTTCGGAGGAGTATGGTAACTAACATTGTGACACGAGAATTTTATATAAAAGATAAATTGAATAAAAATTAAATTTAAAATTTAAAAAACCCCTGACAAAAAAGCTAACTATCACATTAAACTATGCGGCTGAAAATAACGAGATTTAGACGTTAAAAATGTAAGTTCCTCTTATTTTCTTTAGGTATCCATTTTCCAAATGCAGCCGCGGTACGGACACAATATAGCGTACCTATCGAATTCTACATACGAGATATAAATCGGCTCACCCAATATCAAATGAATCCCTGACAACGATTGTGTGAACATTTCCATTGTCGGACCATCCTTAGGAGTGTTTGCTTTTTAGACGACCCTTAACCTTAAACGAACTGAACGAACTACTAATTTATCATATTATTGAACAAAAAAGTATGTTTATGTAATTAGTAAAGCAAGTACCTGTAAAAATAAAACAATTGGAAACACACCGTAGAATCCGAATTGTCGGTAGAGCAGGGGTCCACTGACGGCGCCCACCACGTGTGCCACCTGTATGACGGCGCGGTGACCACCCATGGCTCGCGTCACATCGCGCCCTTTGGCGTGGCATATCTGGAATACGTGTCATTGTGTTACGTTAATCTGTCTTGCATTATACCGAAGACTTCTATGACTTAGTGGACAAGTACTCTGCCTGCAATGCGAAAAATCATGGGTTTTGTTCTCTTGTATATGTCACCGCCGAACTATTAAATAAACCTGTTACTTGACGGCTAGGTTGTTCATCAAATACTGACATTAAATTAAATGGCTTAAAGAGGCTTAGCCAAAATGTTGGCAGCAATATTTGATGGATGAGGTGAACATCGTTTTTCGCTAGTTAAATACACGTATAACTGTGATGTATTCTTAGTGCCCCTTCACATTAGGTCGCAAGTAGTGCGGCAGCAGCGCGACAGCCACGCAACAGCAGCGGAGGCCTTCTAATTACAAATACAGCTGCGCGACTTGCTTAAATTAGGGTGGCCAGTTCATTTCAATAATGGACTCCAACGAGGAAACATCATTGTTGCTCCTGCTTTTGTTGCTTCTCCTTCGGGGCCATCGACGTCGCAAAAGAATATACTGGATCGATCCTTTGTTTTTTAGTATAGAAGTTTGCCGCCTGTGAACAGCGCGACTGTCGCGCTGCTACAAACGCGCTGCTGCCGCAGTACTTGCCACCTAATGTGAAGGGGCATTTGTAATGTGGATTTATATCTAATAAATATTGTTAATAACATCAAAATTATACCGTTTTAATAATACATTGTAATAAAAAAAATACTTCTCTGACGACTCGTGACTTGCGGGTAAATTCATGATGTAAGAGTATGTCATTTTTCTTTTATTATACTCATAGAGTAAATTAATTTGACAGCGGCGTTTATTATACCTACTGTATATTTTCATTAAATGCAAAGAATTTCAATAAAAAACGACGCATAGGTTATTTTATACATCGGGCGTCGAGAGTTTGTGTTCCTGACAGGTCGTGATCGGCATAGTAATCGGATGGTTGATGTGATTTTGTACCGTCGTCGGTCGGACGTTTCCCGTTATCAAATTTTATTATCGTTTGTATCGTGTAAAATTAAATTAAATGTTATATTATTATGTCAACTCAAAGCAAATATGATGTTATAGCTATAAATCTCATGTGTCAAGAACGCAAACTCTCGACGGCCGATTTAAAGCTGTTTTATTTGTTACTAAGACAGACCGCTAGCGCTACTGTGCAAGCAAGCAGGTAGACGTCTCATATCCCGTTATCGGGACAGAGGTAGGGGGTATCGAGGTTACCCTCATGACCCCGGCATCTCCTCGGGACCAAACGTGGCCCCGGTCATGTGTCGCCCGGCCATACCAGGCAGCGACTTCCATTCGTCGCCGATTAATGTGTTATGGAGCAGGTTGCTATCTTCTAATCTGGAGGTCGCGCGTGGAGTCGCTGCGGCTTCTCCGGAGACAGCAAATCTCTCGGGTACTTCCTTCGGTCGGCTGCCGTGCTGGAGTACCTCGCGAGGCTTGTCAATTCGGGCTCCGCTGAGCTATCCGTGGCATCAAACATTTTTCTTGTGAGGCGTCCAATGAACGCCTCCAGGCTTTCAATGTTTAGATCTCTCGCGATCACATCATTTCGGACGAACCGCGGTGCTCCAACGATTAATCGTAAACACTTGTTTTGTTGAGCCTGGAGGCGTGTTTTGTGCTTGTTAGCTGCCAGGTGGTACCAAGCTGGGGCCGCATACGTGAGACGCGCTCTCACGTGAGACTTGAAGATGATCAACTTCGTACTGGTCGGCAGTGAGGAGCCGAAGATGGGCCTCAACTTCGCTATTGCGCCTCTTGCTTGAGTGACCAGGTGATCCATATGTAAGTGCATTCTGTGCTGCCTGTCGAGCGTCACTCCAAGGTATCGAACCTTGTGGCTCCACTGTATGCTGCTGTTTTGGTATTTGAGTGGTGGTGGGGGGATCGCGGTGGAAAAGAAGATGGCGTTCGATTTTTCCACGTTCACCCTCATTCTCCATTCCTCCATCCATGAAGCTGTGTATGCCAGTTGGGTTTGTAGGCGTGAGGCAGCTAGGCTCTTGTTCATGGAGGAGGTGAGGAGTGCCGCATCATCTGCATACAGTGCTAGTTCGACACCTGGAGCGACTGGGAGGTCGTTCGCAAAGCATGTGTATAGCAGGGGAGACCAACAGCCACCTTGTGGTACTCCCGCCTTGATAGGCCTCGGAGTAGAGAGAGCCTTTTCCACTGTGACTCTGAAGCTTCTGTCTTGTAGGTAAGAGTGGATCAGTTTCAGTAGGAGAGGCGGCATATCTGTCAGCGTCAGCTTGAACAAAAGACCGCTGTGCCATACCCTGTCAAATGCCTTTTCGATGTCCAAGAACACACCGCAAGCGTAGCACTTCTTGTTCCTTTGTTCGGCCAAGTAGTGCGTGACTCGAGCCAGTTGTTGTGTGGTGGAATGCCCCGGGCGGAATCCGAACTGTTCTTGTCTCGGCTTTATATACGTTTGAAGAACAGGCAGCATCAGTTTTTCAAAAACTTTGCTCAGGTGAGGCAGCAGTGAAATTGGTCTGTAACCATTTGGTCTGAGTGCACTTTTACCCGGTTTCGGTATTGTGATGACTTAAGCTATCCTCCAAGGTACTGGGAAATAGCCTAGTCGAATTGTGGCATTCAGTATCCTGGTCAGTGCCACTATTGCGCGATCAGGTAGCATTCGCACCGTCATAGAGGTGATGCCATCTATTCCGGGTGCCTTCTTGCGATGCAGCTTTCTTATCACCCTCTTGGTATGTGCTGGTGAGATATATGTGTCGCCAGGTAGCATTGGAGTCTCTTGCAATAGGTAGCTGTTGACTTTGTATTCGATTTGCTGCTGGTGTGAGTGGTCATTGTTTCCCACGTTTGGTTGGAAGGCACATTCCAAATATTGGGCGTGTATTTCTGCTCTTTCTATGGCATCGTATTGTTTTTGCCCATTTTCGTCCATCAGCGGGTGCGCGGGTTCACGCTCGTTGGCAATGGTGCGAGCAAGGCGATGAACTCCACTGATGTCGTCCGTTAGTGTATCCATAAAGTTGTTCCAACTGTCCTTCCTGAAGTCAACGAGAGCGGATCTAAGTTCCTCACTAGTTTTGTTCAGGTCGGACTTGATGGAAGGACAGCGAGTGGTTTGCCACAATTTGCGGAGGCGTCTCTTCCTAGTAAGCATCGCTTTTATTTCATGAGGCAAGCTCTCCTTTTTTATGAGACGGTGGTAGAGTTCTGGTTGACTCCTTTGCTGCTTTGACTATGACCGCCTCAAATTTGTGGATGCACTCATCGATTGAGTCGGCAGTTTGTAGATTCGTGCAAGGCGGGAGATCGTTCAGCATTCTTCTTCCAAACTCGGTCCAGTCTGTTCTGACCCTTGGTCGAGTAGGTAGGCTAGTAGCCGCGGTGGGTGAGGCTAGGACAATCATCACCGGTAGGTGATGTGAGTTCAGATCATGGATGACTTCGTGGGTGAACGATGCAGTGGGAATTTCTTTAAGTAGCGCAATGTCGATAACATCCGGCAGGTGGCTGGGGTTGTCTGGAGTGTGAGTAGGTTCGAGAGGGCCCGATATTTCTACATCCAGTTGCTCTGATAGTGAATGTAGTACTCGTCCTGCTGTGTTCGTGGTGCGACTGTTCCACATGGTATGCTTCGCATTCAGATCACCACACATTAACACCGACTTTTCCGAGCCTAGTAGAGTGCGTATATCTGCTGTATGTAGAGGTGTCAGTGGAGGTTTATATACAGAGTATATATTTATACTTTTCCCTCCAAGTCGTATTCTGGCGCCAATACAGTACAGAGACTGTAGAGTGGGGATCTTTAATTCTTCCTGCAGTATGCGGCTCTTGATAAGAATTGCTGTGCCTCTAAAGCCCCTACCACCAGCGCTTACATTGTCTGTGCGGTATGTAGTGTAGTTTGGGATTTTTAGCGGCATTCCAGGTAGCAGATGCGTTTCAGATAACAGCAGGATGTCAATGTCCTGTTGGTGAAGAAATATCCTTAGAGCAGGAATCTTGTTAATAATGCCTCGGGCGTTCCAGTGACAGAGACGAGTAGATTTATTTTCGGACATTTTTCTCC